>JAOYMZ010001750.1:0-24913 GCA_025802335.1 Pinguicula primuliflora | reverse complement strand
AAATCTAGTCAAATAATTGATAACAATATTAGGTATGATACAAAATCGGATAACGAACCAAGAATGCAATAAGCATAACCCAAACTACAAAATTCAAAAGCAATGCAAAATTAAAAGGCAATGCAAAATTCAAAACTGCCTAACCAATAGTCGGATGATACATAGCAGTAAAGAATTCCAAAATTTTCGATCTGGGGGCATGCGCAAACTACTCTCATTCAAAAATTCCAAAATTCCAAAATTTTCCAAAATTCCAAAATCTGGGCTCTTGAGTGACGACTAGGTAGAAGCTCTCATTCATGTTTTTTCCCAAACCTTTGTGCTCTTGAGCGACGACCAGGTAGAAGCTATCGTCGACGGGCAGGAGTGCTACGATGGGCAAGAATGGCGTCGACGATCAGACCAAAAGGAGCAATTTTTTTCCTCCGTCTGATTCGAGTTGTTGTTTTTGGAGGGATTCGAGTTGTTGTTTTGGAGGGATTTTTGAGGTTTTTGTCTAACGGAGATTAGTTCTGGCGTCAAATACCCGTCAACTGCTCACTTTAATGGAAGAATTCATCTCGTCCGTTCCATTTGAGATCAGCGGCTGGAAATAGGGCTGAGTAAATAAGGCTAAAAGCTGTGTAAATAAGGCTGAGCATAGGAAGGGGATGCACATTTACTATATGGGTTATGTACATGTTGTTTTGCATTATAATTGTTTAATTTAGATGTCGTTTTGTTGGATATGAAAAAATTACCCCTGTAATATTAAATGTAAAAAGACATTCACTTTTAAAAAGTCCTATACAAAATTACATTGTACAAAAAGCTTATATACATGTATTATTTCTCTTTATTTTATCAGAATTTTTTGTATACACAATACTTGTGTGTACAATAGTGCACAAAATTGTGATTCCGGCTACGAACACCAAAATTGAGCATACTGTTGGAAAGCTTATGCACGAGAGATCAAAACCCATATGCTTTGCTGCGGTGCCGAAAATTTCATAGTCCTGAATTTCTAAAATCTTTTCCCTTGGATTAAATAGTTATTAATAGGGTTTTAGAAATTTCCGGTGATGCGACACATAAGTCCGGCACGCACGATCCAGCACCTGAAAATTCCTGTGAACTGTGTTCCTTTGTTTCATTGTTCTGATTTCTTTTTTAGTACATTTCCTATTTGTTGGTTGAACCTTGGTGTGAAATTGAGTAGAGACCATACGATAGAACTGAGAGAATATGATTTTGTTGTATTTAATTCATCCTTCGCTATATCACATGAGCCTTAAAATATATAAATAACTCGTGTCAGTGATCCGTTGTATACAAGGAATGTATTATATAAATAACTAATGGTCGTAATTTTTTCGAAGATTGCTCTTGATTCTTATTTCTTTGGAGATTTGGAAGATGAGGTGACAATGAAAGCCTAAAACATAAAATTGCCAGAATTTTAAGTCTTATGCGTTTTGATTTCTCGTGCATAAATTTTCCAACAGTATGATCAATTTTGGTGTTCGTAGTCGGAATCGTAATTTTGTGTACCATTGTGCACACAGCCATTGTGCACACAACCATTGTGCATACAAAAATTCCTGTTATTTTATATATTTTATTATAATTTTTTTCTCTAGAGTTCAGCACTTCACAATAAAGAGAAAATCCCCCAAAGAGCTCCTCAACAAATTTGATCAGTGTGACGTTCTCTTTCAGATATGGGACATACAACATTTCTTAAGTTTCGAATCCTCATCCTGTCCGTCCAATGTTGATCTGACGACCAGAATTAGATCATTTAAGTTAAATGAGTGTTTAAATCATGTCAGTCCACTGTTTTTTAGCAATGCAAGATATAAATTATATTAAGAAAAAAAACCAATATGTACATCAGCCCAAACAATGTTTTAGGCCCAAATAAATCAAAAATAAAGACAAGTATATGAAATTGAAGAAAAGATCGTCTTCTTCGAGTTCTTCTCCCAAGATCACATACGACGACCAGAAACCAAGCGATCTTCTGCAGATTATACCATCAAACAGAGGTTCAAGCTGCATTTGGGGTTTCTTTCGAAATCATGGAAGGTATAAGCATTTAATTTTCCAAATTTCCTGAAAATCTCCCACAATTTCCTTTTTACTTTGAATAATGCTACTTATACCCTCAACTTTGACACACTTTCATAAACCCCCTTATGTGGTAATCATCACAACCACACATTAAAAAATGAGTGTGGTTGTGATTGGTGCCACATAAGGGAGTTTATGAAGTGTGTCAAATTTGAGGTTACATGTAGCATTACTCCTTCACTTTAGCAACTATGTCTGCTGGTTTGAATTCGATCTCCTCAAATAACAGTTTGTTCCTGGCATTCCAGATTTGCCAAATTGTGGAGATCCACACCGTTTCCCATGTATTTGCATCACTAGGTTTCAAATTTCTTTCCATATGGCTTTGGAAATTCGGCCACGGATCTAAATATTGGATGATGTAGTTGCAGCCAAACCAATTATAGATTTGTTTCCAGATCCTTCCTGCCTCTGTATATTGAACGAATAGGTGAGCCGCCGATTCATTTGCTTTTAGGCATAAATTGCATTCTAGTACAATTCCTGGGAAGCCTCTGACATATAGATTGTCCATTGTAGGGATTCGGTCACGAAGAAGGCACCAGGTAAATGCATTTTCTTTTAGAGGAGCTGGACTTTTCTAGATGATCGAGGAATAATCAAATTGTGTGTTTATGTGCCCTGAGGTGATCCATATCTCACAGTAAGCTGTTTTGACCGAGTAGATACAAGAATTTTCAGCTTTCCATATCCATTTATCAGTGATCTCAGGATTTAGTGTTGTTTCACCAATTTGTGCTTCAAGCATTTGATGTAATTCTACTGGTATAGTGTAGTTTTCCTCTGTCCAATTTCATATCCAGCTAGATGTCTCCTCATTATACTTATGAGCAATTGTAATGTATTTATCAGCTGCTTTGAGGTAGATTATAAGGAATAGATCACAAAGTCTGTTTCCCACTGTCCATAGATCTTCCCAAAAATATATGTCATGGCCATCCCCAACAACTCTAGATGCATTTTTCCATAACCAATCAGCATTTCTAACAAGACTCAGTAGTGATCTCCACCAAGCAGAGTAAGTTCTCACCTCCTGTTGTGGATGTCAGTCCACTGTTAATCTGGCGGACAGAACTAAAATTCGGCACCTAAAATTTTTTATCCGCTATATAACTTCCTACACCAGAAAATTCTCAATACAAAAAACTGATGCAAGTTTTCAAAACATGACAACATATGTATGGGTAAGTTAAATCTCGGGGTCCCATTTTGTCAAAACCAGAAACCAGGGCTCTGAGTTTGGCTCCTCACCTCATCTTTCAAATATGCCTTTCACATATATCATTCCCTTCTCCCTCAGCTGAAGCTCCTTTCTGTTAGGCTACCGTCGTCCGCCACCAGCATTTTCACCTTGATCTGCTCCTTCCTCGAGGCCTTGCGCCAGTAATAAACTCCTCTGCAGTGGTTACAAATGCATGAGGAGTCTTAAATTCAAGTATTTAGCAAGGAAAGATGGAAACATAGCCCACACTCACGCCAAGGGACTCAGCACGGTTAGCAAGAACCAGTTGTTTCCACTGTCAGGAAAAGTTATAGTGAGAACCAGAGCCACACTTCCAAGGCTTATACAGGTGCAGAAAGTCAGGAGAAGCAGCCTGGCCTCGGCTTGGGACCATCGTACCTTCAAACCTGAGATAATAGTAAGACGTGCTAACCAGTTTTCAGCCTGGATTGCAAGCAATTTTAAGATATCACAATGGCTTATTCTAGCTACGAGTCTCTTCTGTCTTGTAGGCAATGGAGCACACCAGTACCATGGATGAATGGATTGCGGGTCTTGGCTTGAAAATGATAGGAGATGCTAGCAGCTTTGTCGCCATAGGCTCTGATAACACAGAGAATAATAATGACAATCAGTTGATTGAAAAACGCAGAAAAAGTGTTGGAAATTTGTTCACATTCATTACAGAAATCTTAATACACTGCTATAAATAGGATTGTGGGCTACAATCAATCACGATAAGCTTATGGTTTTAATGAGGGTTGCCCACCTTCCTAACTATATTAGTCCACACACGCGCAGCTGCGCACACAAGGCACGAGCCCAGAGAGAGACGGATCCATTTTCTAACAAAAAGAGCCTTCCATCCTCAAGTTCAAAGTCACCCTAACCAACCCAAACCAAACATACACAGTAAATCTCGTCCTGAGCCATGATCTGGGGAAGGTAGAATGTACGCAATTTTACCCTCACCCAACAACAGAATGGGGAGATTATTTCCGTGAGACCCCAGCTCGAAAAATAAAAATAAAAATAAATAAATATCAAAAATAAATAATAATAATACAAATAATAAAAAGAGAAACAAGTATAAATAGAAGAAAAATGTTATTTGTACACACTTTATTGACACTATTGCTTACACTATGATGTGACAACAATCACAACCACAATTAAAAGAAAATAAATTATATAACATGTGGTTGTGATGGTTGTCACATCATGATGTCAATGAATGGTGTCAATAAAATGTGTACAAGTAGCATTGCTCTAAATGGAATACCTATTTACCCAAACCCAACCATGCACTACGTACATACTGGAAAAAATAAATGACTACACAAATAAACGATCAAACTAAATAACTAAATACCTATCCGTCTATGGACCAATAAGCAAATAACTACTCTATATAGCATTATGTATCTTTAACTGCGTCTCCAACTCGTCCAATCAGAGGTCATGTCCTCGAAGAGGTTTAATCCTACTAAATCTAACCGGATCTGCTCATCACATGTCCTCTTAGGTCTCCCCGCCTCCTCGCCCTTCAACTTGTAATCCTTCGACTCTTCTGATTGGATCGTCCAAACTCCTTCTGCGTACATGTCCTAACCGCAACCTTCTCTCCCTCAGTTTTGCACTTATAGGTGCGACACCTATGGTATCTCTAAATACTCCATTTAGAATCTGGTCTAAAGCGAAAACACATCCACCTTAGCATCTGCATCTCCGTCACTTCAAATTTTCGCACATGTGAAAGACTCATAGCCCAACACTCTGACCCGTAGAGCATCGCTGGTCTTATAACCGTTCTATAAAATTTTCCCTTAACTTGAGCGGCCTTTTTTATCACATAACACTATAGTAGCCGATCGCCATTTCATCTATCCGACCTTGAGGCGATGGAAAACGTCACCTACCACACATCTATCCTTTTGTAGGATAGATCCTAAATATTTGAAACTATCTTTCAGTTGTTGGAGGGGTTCAAAGTCACTCTATTCGCTTAAAAACGTGATCTTTGCAGCTAGGATAAACTGAAAACTTCGAATTCAATGTTTTATTTGCAAAGGTTGACTTCGAATTGGTTGATTCACCAGCACTTTGGCGAACTTAAAACTAAATATCTGCTTATTGGCATCTAATTTTAAATATGCTAGCTTAACGCAAACCAGCCTTACATTCAGTAACAGTCGGAAGGTGTTGTACAGGCAAACACAATTCAGTTTTGGTTTTTCACTTGTCCAGGAAAATGCAATACTCTGAATAACCCAGAAAAAATCTGCTCTGATTTCTAATGGGGAGTGACTATTAGTCTGTTCATGGATGAAAATTTCTTCACATAGTATATATAAGAACACTCCCACTGACACCAGGTGTTGAGCATGAAGAAAATGAGTAGCAACAGGAAAAAATACCTGCAACACCCACAATTCCTAAGAATCGCGTTCGGGTTATCCCCAAAATTGTTTCTTCTGGGCACTTGTTGAAGATAGAGTGACAGCCGCGCACATAATCCCTATGAAGAGAATGGATTACTATACTCGCTCCAAGTTGATAAGTTCATTATACAAAAAAAAATCAAATGAGAATGATTAAGACAATAAGGACATAAAAAAGTTATAAAAATATTTTTAATTATAAAAAGGGTACATGTATCGGTGTGTAACATAATCATGTACAGTAGAATTTATAGACAACAATCATATCTGGCACAAAATCTATGTTCCGGGTAAGGTGCGTAACGTAATCATGTCCAATATGTGTGTTAAGTTGTATGTATAGAATTTTAATTTTTTGAACGATGTAAACCAATCAAATTAAAATTCTATGACTGGCTCAAAAAATGGATAAGGAGACAATTTTATTTTGCACCGAGTACATGTATTCTTCATCTCATTACATGTGAGACTTTATTGAATGTTTCAATTTCGTCATTTGCTGTTTTTTTTTACTACATGGGAGGCTTAGAAGCCGAAGGAAACAAGAAAATAAAGTGATCCGTTCATGGTGGGTCAAAAGTGAAGTTCGATGAGGGTACCACCGGGGCTGGGGGATACATTAGAGACACCGGCACATAGTCTGTCGGCGATGTGGCCATATCAGCAGCTTGACAGACTCGCATTTGGCCTTGAACAAGAGCAAGTCCAGCTTTAGCTAGGGAGTCAGCCACCTGGTTCTGAGTTCTGGGGATGTGGTGTATCATGGAGCAACCACTCACCACCATCAGATGTCGAATTCGGCGGACGAGTTCTTTGGTAGTGAGATCCTTGCTGCGACTAGCGATGAGATTCCCAGCTAGGAGGCTATCTGATCTTACCACCAGATGTTGCGGATTGTATGACAGAGCAAGGGAGAGACCGTGGAAGATGGCCCATAGCTCAGCCATAATAACCGAACATCGATCAATGTTAATCGAGAAGTCTAATATTCGTCCTGAGGAAGCACAGAGAATGAAGCCTCCGCACGCCGCATCCTTCGAGGCGTGACATACAGCTGCATCCACGGTAACACAAAAATCCCAGTCCACTAAATCCGTAGTCGAGTCTGGGGGATTCCACCATATAGTTCTGGTCTGTAGCTGGCCTTGTGCAGGATCAACACGCCGGATTGCAAGAATTCTACGGAGTTCCGCGTGGTATGTAGTGATAGAGGCTGCAAGAGTGGACTCCAACGTTAACGTTCCCCGAAATACTACCTCGTTGCGGTCCGTCCAGAGTTTCCAGTATCCCACAGTGAATAACTCCTGCCAGGAAACACAGCGATGGGAAATGTCAGAGGAAATCCAATCTGTAAGAGAATGAAAAGAGAAAAGGTCAACAGGAAAGAACGAAGAGATTCTCATCCATATTCGCCGGCTCCGTGGGCAATCCCTCAGGATATGTAGAGCAGTCTCCTCCCCCATGCAGAGGTGGCAATCCGGGGTAGGAGATATATTCCGACGGAAGCGCAAAGCATTTGTCCAGAGCCCCCCTTGAATGGCCCTCCATAGAAATAATTTCATATTTTCAGGGATCTTGATGGCCCACAAGGTCAACCACGAGAATTCTATCTCGGGATGAGCCAGTGTAGGTTCAAGAGTATTGATAGCTGATGCACACGTAAATACACCCTTGGGAGAGGGAGCCCAGGACCTGCGATCTCCCCCAGCCGCTGCTGCAGGTGCTGGAATGGTAAGTATGCGAGACACTGCATCAAAAGGTAACCAGTGAGCTAGAAGATGAATATCCCAGCTGTCCGAGCTGAGCACAAAATCTGCCACTTTGAGGTACAGCAGGGGTTCAGGTATTGGAAGGAGAGCTTGGTTCACTAGCGGAGCATCAAAAGGAAACCAGCAATCCGTCTAGAAGCAGACCGTTGTGCCATCTCCAATGACCCATCGGGAGAAGAGGTGGATATGGTCTAGCTGTTTGCAAATGCTCCTCCATAGGTGAGATCCACCTTGTGGAGGGTGCGGTAGAGGAAGTGTTAGACTATCCACTTTGTATTTGGCACAGAAGAGATCCTTCCACAGTTTGCTAGGTCCAGGTCCCTCCAGAAGCTCCCAAGCTAGTTTTAGAATGAAGGCTGCATTAACTCTTCGAAATTGTGAAAGACCTAGACCTCCCCGGGACTTGGGTCTGCAGATTTTGACCATGCGATGAGGGGGACTTTCGTAGTATACGAGTCCCCTCCCCAGATAAACTGGCGCATAACCCTATCCAACTCATCACACGATGAAACCGGAAGGGATACGATCTGCATCTGGTAGAGGGGAATAGCAGAGAGGACGAATTTGCCGAGGACCAAACGACCCGCCATAGAGATTTTTCGAGTCCGCCAAAAAGACGCTCTCTTGCACATTTTGTTTAAGATGCCTTCGTGGGAGTGTTTAGAGACCCTGGAGTGAATAATGGGAACTCCAAGATAGGTTCCCAAATTCTGCACCTGGCGGATCCCTAAAGCAGCCTCTACCTCCATCGCCACCTGGTGACTCACATTAGGGGATAGCCATAATACTGATTTCTGCTCATTCACCATCTGTCCGGAACAGGCCAAGAATATGCGGAGCACTTCAATAATCACCCGAGCCTGAGCCACCGAGGCCTCCGCAAAGAGAATCAAATCATCTGCAAACATAAGATGTGTGAGTTTAAAGGTATTACTGCCAAAGGTTAAAGGTTTCCAATGACCGTGAGAGTGTGCAACATTGATAATGTGGGTGAGCCTTTCCATGCACAAAACAAAGAGGTAAGGGGAAATAGGGTCTCCCTGACAAACTTCTTTTGTCGGAATGAGCTCCGGTCCTCTGCGGCCGTCCCAAATAACCTGTGTGGAGCAGGTATGGAGAGAGGATAAAATCACCCTCCGAAGGTAATCAGGAATCTTTGCATCCCTGAGTGTGTACTCGATGAAGCTCCATTCTACTCTATCAAAGGCCTTGGAGAGGTCTATCTTAATAGCCATAAACCCCTTCCGCACTTTGGTGTACCTCATGGAATGTATGGCCTCCTGTGCTGCAATGACATTGTCAGCTATGTTCCTCCCATGTCTGAAACTTGATTGGTTCTGAGAAATGAGTAAGGGCATGACAGTCTTTAGTCGATTAGCAACTGTTTTTGTCACCACCTTAGCGCATATGTTGATCAAACTAATTGGACGAAAGTGGTCCAAATTCTCTGGCTTTGTAACTTTTGACAGCAAGGAAATCATGCCCCTGTTTGCTTCATGTGGGAGGATACCAGTTTCAAAAACCCGGAAAACGAAACTTATAAGAGCAACAGACACAAGAGACCAGTTGTGATGGTAGAAGCTAGCCGAAAAACCATCCGGCCCGGCTACCTTGTCCGCACACATGTCGTCCAGCGCAGCCTTAATCTCAATGGCGGTAACTTGCTGAGATAGAAGAGCCAAGTGAGTATTAGAAAGTAAAGGAAACTGATTGTGGACCGGAAATAAAGGTAAGGGTGTGGAGGATCCTGAGGACGCAGCAGCAAAAATATTTGCATCATAAGCGGTGAACTCCATCACAAGAACATTGCGATCCGAGCACCAGCTACCGTCCCCAAGTTGTAGTTGCTTCACGGACAGACGACGATTCTTTTCCTTGTGTAAAGCATGAAAATAGTTGGAGTTCCGGTCCCCAAAGGAGACCCAATTGCAGTGGGAGTTCTGTCTTTTAAGGAGCTCCTCCCTTGTGAGAATTTGTTCAAGCTCCGATCTGATGGAGGTTTCTAGACTGGACAGGTAACTAGACGGTTGCCTGGCCATGCAGATCTGCAGTCCCTCCAATCTGTTATAAAGATGACGCTTCTGCTTGAATATATTCCCGAAAAAGTTGAATTTCCAATCATCGATGTGTTCCTGCAGGAAGGTAAGAGCATCAGTAAGTGATAGATCAGGCCGCCAGTGCCTCCTCAACCATTCCTTCCATTCCCCATGCACCTCCCAGGCTCTATAGTATCTGAAGGGCCTGGGCTGTCGGATCGAACCTATCCGAGAAGTAACATGGATACATAATGGTGAATGGTTCGAGGAGACCCGGGACAGGTGTTTTATACTACTGTGCATAAACACTGAATTAAAATCCTCATTTGCAAAAGCCCAATCAATGCGCTCATGGCACTTTCCCCTAGCCCATGTGAATCGGGATCCGGTAAAATCGAGTGGAGATAGCTCGCACTGGTCAACCCATTGGTTGAAGAACTTACAACCTCCAGATGGTTTGCCACCGATTTTATCATTCTCATTGAGAAAGGCATTGAAGTCTCGCACCAAAAGTAGGGGAAGGGTAGAGGAACCTGCAATTTGCGAAAGCTCATCCCACAAGGACCGCCGTATACGGGGGTTAGGGGACCCGTATACTGCTGTTAGATTGAAAAAATAAAGGTCTTCATAACATATCCGCATATGAATAAATTGCCAATCCGACTTCAAAACAATAACTTTAACAACATCTCTTTAGAATATCCAGATTCCACCAGAAAACCCTTGGGCTTCAACACAAAACAAATTGTCGAAACCATTTCTGATTTGACAGATTGTCGTAGCTGCCGAAGCACCGTTAATCCGGGGTTCAAGTAGAATAAGGATGCTAGGGGAGTGTGTTTTAATAAGATCGTTTATGGCAGCCAGGGTAGGTAGATTCCCTACACCTTGTGCATTCCATGAAATAATTTTTAAATCCATTAAAGTGAGTATTGCTGGCTAAGTAAAAACTTAGAAGTAAACCTAAAGATTAACGGGGGGAAACTGTAACTACAAAAGTAGTAAGGGATACCGACTAGTCGGGGTCGATCCCCGGCAGATTGTCCAACGAAGGAACTATTAGCATGACTTGATCCTCCGGCATCAAGTCACTCTGAAACGTCATCTGAACGTCTTCGGCTACCAGTACCTTCGGACAGTTCTGATGTTCAACCGGAACAACCAGTTATGTCGAAGGTGGAGCTCCTGTGGCATTCATTTCCTCCAGAACTCCTGTGGCATCCATTTCCTCCAGGGGTGGGCGACTGTTGAGAGTTTTCCCAACATGAAAACCGGGACCCTCAAGGACCTTTGAATCCTCCTTTGTCGGAGCTGACGGCTAACCTTCGCACGAACCTGCAACAAGAGGGGTGAGGGGGTGGGGGATAATAACAGAGGAGTGGGACGAACCTGAGGGGGAATCGGTGAGGAAGATGGAGGGGGCGGTAGAGGGATCGCGACCCTTTAGCTCAGCAAGGGATTTGGTGGGCTGTAGACGAGCTGGAGGGGCTGTCCTGGTCTCCAAAATGTCTTTGGCTACCTGGGAAGATTTCCGTTTTCCTTTGGATTTATGGGCAGCAGGTTTAAGCGAGGCAGGGATCTTACGGGTGGAGGCAGTCAGTGCAGGGACCAATTGTTGATGCGTGGGCGTAGCAATCCTATTTCCGTCCAGATTGTCCGAATTTTCTAGCACAGCATATCGAGATTTGGATTGAAAGTTGGGGAAAATCTTAGATGAATCTCGATTCAGCTTTCTGCCTCTTTTTTCCACCAGCATCCATCGCCCTGGAACAGAAAGGTCTTCAATCTCCGGAGATTGCAGGTGGATAGGAAGATCACCTGTCAAGGTAGCACTTGGTCGTATATGGCAGTCACTTTCCATAATAAGCCTTGAATCCTTGCTAAGATCAGATGAGGAGTCAGCAGCCTTGGCATATAAGATGGAGACTGATTTGGCACCCAATCCTGAAGGGTTTGTCAGGACATCATCGCGAGAAGCGGTGACTCCAGCTCCGGAAGGGACCTGAACCCCTGATTCCTTTCCAACATCCGCTGTGAAACTGCACTTTTCTTTCGAATGACCAAAACGAGCACAAGAAAAGCAGATCTCGTGTAGGTCCTCGTATTGGATCGGGAATAACTTATCATCCACTGTGACCGAGAGGGTTAGCGATTTTCTGAGGTCCAAGCGAACTGCAAGCCTTGCAAATAGCCCACGCTCCTCCTCTAAGGTGTGACTGTCCGCTTTGATATAGGCTCCTATTGGCCTGGATATTTCCCGGAGCAGGTTAGAGTGATAGTACTGAGGTGGGAGTCCTGGGATCCGCACCCATGTGGCTACATCTTCAATATGCTCAACTCGGGTGTCAAAGTTGCGATGTCAGGGGAACACACGAAGGTAGTGGCTAGCTACCGTGTGAGGTCCTTCAAACAGAGCTCGGTTGTAGCCGGCCATATTCAAGCATCACAGTAAGTAGAAGCCCCTGTCAATGTCGATGAGCTTAAGCTCACCCACCGGTTTCCAGTGCAGATTCAAGCTTTCCGACAGTGCTTGAAAGTCAATGTACCTGCCCAGAGGTCGGATTATGAGAGTATTTGACATATTCTTGTCCATTAGGGAATGCACCTTCTCTTTGAAAGAGACGACAGGACCAGATCCGGAGATAGAGTGGGTGACATCTTTTGGATCTATTTTAATTTCCGTACGCTAAGGGGCATTCTCCTTTGCGACAAAGGATTTGTACGAAGGAGCACCAAAGGAGAAGGTTCCGGCTGCAGAAGAACCTGCATTCAGCGGTGGCGTAGGGTTGGCAACCGGGTCCTCCTTCCTTGGGGGGTGGGGGATCGATTCCTCACCTTTTTAGTAGCTAAACCCTCCAATAGGGAGGGAAAATCATTCACAGCAGCCATGATTACGGGAGGTGGCGTCGGAGGACCGCCGAGATTGATGAGGCGTAACGGTCGGATTTTTAGAGAGAAGTGAGAGAAAACCTAAGAGAGAGGAAAAAATGGTATGACTTTTTTATTTGATGTGGGAACCTCATTTGCTGTTTCTAATTCTCAAGGCCTGTCAATGCTGTGTCAAGAAAGTGAAGAAGCTTCTGAAAAGAATAGAAGGTTCCTGCATGTTCATTGTACTCCAGAAATTTCATGTTGCCATTGTTCCCCAATGTTGTTCCACTGTTCAGATAACCAACTCTGATCACTGCAGGGGTGGGTTTACGAAGTCAAAATTGAAGCTAAACAAGACGTGGTCACAGTATCTGATCACTTCAGAAGATTGGCCAAGTCTGGAAAACATGCCGAGGTTCTTTTGTTGTACTCAAAAAAAGGCTTGAAGATGATACATACCTGGATTGTAACCTCAGGCCAATGCTCATCTCCTCATTCCACTGATGGAAATGCTGACAAATGGGATCTTGGCGGGTATCTGGGGAGCAACAGCAAAGAAACAACACAAGAGGATGAATGGGGTTTTGACAATTACCTGAACGGTAGCAACTACAAAGGAAAGGTCGACATGGGCATGGAGCCAGTTATGAATTTCCCAGGTTACACTGATCAAGGACATTTTTCTGGGGTCGAACATGCAGGATGGATATCCCTCTTTCCAGTATCAGTACAGTCCATGGTACGACTATGCATATCCTGTAATGCCATCCTATGAATAACATGGAGACAAATGTGCAGCCAAGGGTATCAAATTGGATTACTAGAACTTGCATGAATGTAAGTCCCTGCAGTATGTATATATTCACGAAACACATGAGCTAAATAACCAAGGATGCTAACTGCTTAGACGTGAACACATACGATAAACTAGAACTAGTAGATTACGTTGATGGACGAAATGTAAGACTAACAGATCCAACTTCTTTCTGAAATTAGGCCGATTTAACCAAAGAATGCGGAGTTACATACCAATATACTACACATTCTTCAAGCATGATCAGGAGTAATTTCCAGTGGAAAGACCAACTAGATATAATTAAGACGGGAAGAGGCAAACGCAATTATCACACACAATGCACTACGTACAATACTAAAGAGTTTGTTTACCAACTATCAATAAACCTGCCTCAACTCATTACACGGATTTACTAATAAAACCAAGTCGTTTTACGTTAGTTACAAGAGAAAACCTCTATGACTTAGCTCACTGGTCCTACAAGTTTCAGTACCGCCTTGAGCACCAAACCACCAAGGTAGCACTTCAATCATTGAAAGTAAGCAGAAGATCGCCTCAAGCATTCTAGCAGCCATAGTCATCCAAAATCTCTACCACCGGAGCATACTGAAGAAGTCAGAAATTAGATAATGTAGAATCAGCAATGGTAGAGGCAACAAAGAACTGCGGCAACATTAGTACCTCATCATCTTCCTCAAAGTAAATACCATCTGATGCACTATTCTGCTGAAACTGCCATTTGAAAGTATCCTCAAGAAGCGTGCGGAGTCTTCTCAACTTCAAAGAGTGAAAGGTAGAAATTTTATCTTCAATCCAAAGATTACAACTCTAAGATTCTAAACCTATGATGGATTTGCTTGATTCGTTGACAGTTTCATAGAGCTATAATACTTCTTATCAGAGCAGAATTTTCTTTTTTTGATTGTAAAGATGTTTATCTAATTTAACAATAACTATACATCATGAAAGAATAACATGGTAATTTCTGTCTCGAGCTTCGGATATACATTGTCAAGAAAAATGAAACTAAATAACGATCTAAATAAATATAAAACTTCACAAAATATATGAGAAGCACACGTGGATATTTACCAGCAATTATCACTTGTCATTACAGGTCACCAACTTACATTCTAGATCTCTTATAACCATAGTTGTCAGAATACCAGGATTTGTAATCGTGTTTCGATCCGAATCTTGCATATGAATTGTATATGCGCCGATCCAAGCCCAATTTGGTCCAGAATCACAAATCGATTCCAAATCAAATTCGGAATTAGAAATCTTACAAATTCTGCTTTAAAAGTGACTTTATGAGATTTTACAAATCTCTTCTACCTTCTGGTTTTCTCCTATCTTTTGAATTTCTATTGGATTCTTGGTGACCAATGAATATGTTGTTGTTAATAGGATATACTCGTCCTAAGCCAGATTGTTGAATTTCTATGAATGGATAAGCAATCTGTTATTTCTATGGAAGTAACAAAGGAACTTGAATTACAAAGGATACCGATAGTGATTATATCCATGATTGAGACACAGTATTAACGGACTTGAGATCTAGTGTCACTGATTTTAGTCCTGTGATGATATCCATGAGTGAGACACGGTATTAATACTTGCATCTCACAGGGTAATCAGGAAAAAGAAAAGAAAGAAAAGGCCAGTCAAAAAACAAGAGCACTGAGGAAAGAAATAATGCAAACATAGTTTTTAGTTTATTTTAGAAACCAATAATTATTTGGTACACAGGATGATGACACGCGGATGCAGGACTATTTGATGAATAATAAGCTTAAACATGGTAGCATGGTTGGGTTTTCCATATTGTATTAATGAAATGACCATATTGTGAGTGTCACTTGAGGCATGAGCGCGTACATGAAGTTGAGTTAATTTTTCAGTAGATCATCGGGAAAAAAAAAGGATTAAGACAAATGGCCTTATGCAGCAGAATCATAACTGCACTATTTACTTATAAACAAAATCGCATTATCTTCATGTTCATGTGATTATTAAATTAATGTGATCTGAAATACTCACCCAAGAAAGAAGGTCCCCATCAATCACTGGAGCTTCTAGCATCATTGAAAAAAAATCCTGTACAATCAGAACCTGAAGTTACAATTAACTAAAGAAAACAACAAATTTGGTTAGAAAAATCCATGTGGGATACGGTTCAAAATGTGGAATACTTACAAAATGAACTCAGTAGTATGCAAACAAAAAAGATAATCCAGCAAAGCATTAAACTTAGACTGAAGACTAACGAAAGAATTAAGACTATATCAATTACTTTTTTTATATCAATTACTTCAATTCAAGACAGTTGAGCAAATTAATCTCAGAATTACCTTAGAAAGTTGATATAAAAAGCTATCAGAAGATAACCAAGACTCGTCCAACAATCCTGACGATCCTTCACCCATTGCACTAATATCCTTTTGGTTGTTTTGAAATCCATATTTCAACTGATAATAAATCACTTCAATAAACTGCAAACATGAGAAATTCCTGAATATGGAAGAAGGTGAGGTCAAGAAACAACTCTTAAAATATATATCTAAATTACATAACGATTAATTACGATAAAATAATAATTAACATGTGATGAAGTGAAGCATATGAAAAATGGTCTCAAACATACACCTATTTTTTACATGCGATAAAGCATGTGAAACATGGTCTCAAATTTACAGCCGGGTTAGATTAACATATGTGGGAGTTGATGCAAAGTCACGCTTCGCCCTACATATGGGAATGATTCAAGGAGGCACAGCAGCGCATATATGGAAAGCCATATAGTTACACAATATGGCAGATTCGGCTTCGAAAAAATGCTCAGATATTTAAGATGTGCATAAGCCTCTTGGAGCTCAAAAAAAGCAAAGACATGGATATGGCTAAAGTGTAATGTGGTTGTGAAGCAGGAATAGGCTATTATACATGGTCCAGTGAACCTACGCTAGTTTTGGTTTCTAATTTTGAGCATGGCTCAGATGTTGTAAATATCATGTAATTCAATGCTGCACGCGCCTAATGGTAGCAAAGCAGGAATTTATAAGAAATTAATTACCTAAAAAAGGAAATTTGACATAAATGATAAATCATATTTAATCGGAGGGAAAAGTTTGAGTCAGTTAAATCGCATTGGTTCTTGTTTCCATAATATAAAGTAATGAAGAACATTTCAAGCACAGAACATAACCAATTTTAATTCCCTTCTAAAAGAATGTCTCTGCAAGATGCATGGAAGAAGCACAACGTTTAAAAGGAAATTTGATGAAGAAGGGGATGGACTGCTTACGTAATCTGAAAAATATTCAGAGATTAAAAGAGATGTTCAGCAATCATCACATAGGTGAATGGTTTGCCAAGGGTATATAGGAATTGAACATCAGATCTCCTTAAACATTCTGCAGTAATATTTCACTTTGCTTCTAAAATTATGAAGCAGTCAGACAGATATAACAGCGGCCGGCGGGTAACTGTCACATAAAACATTGTTCGAAAGAGTGGCCGCCTAGGCACTTGGCACCAGGGCAGCACCACTAGGCGTGGTGTTGCTGCTCGGCTTCCAGGGAGGCATGCGCCGCCCAAGCCCATTTGGGCACCTCAGCTACCACCACAAATGCCATGGCAGTCGCCGAAACATTTAAACAGGTTGATTAATCATTAATGGGTTTTAATTGAAATTAAAATCCATGTTTTATTAATTACTTAAATCCTAAACACAATTAAAAAAAAGACGCATGAAGAGAGAAGGTGCTGAGAAAATAAGAATAAAGAAGAAGAGAGCTAATAATATTTTATTTTAATGAATTCACCCAAATTTGTTAGTTTGTTAGTTTTTACAAAAATCCCCACTCCCTGAAATCTGAGAGCCACTATAAAATAATAGTTTGTCAAGAGCAAATAGCACCTGTACAAGGCGCGGATTAGTAGAAACAGTTTGATGGCCATTTTTCAGCCGCAGACAAGCGGAAGCACTTAATTGACACATGCTATATATATAAAAACTAACCAAAAGACTAGAAAGCACCATACATACAATATTAAGTTTTTTTTTACAAGCATCCATACAATATTAATAAAACTGATGTATTGGAGGCTGATAGGGCACTTAATTGACACACGTTTGCATGCAAAGCAGTGTGCAGAAAGAGAATACCTTGGTAAACAGCTGAGTCCTGGTGTGAAGAGGCTACAACAAAGAAAGCACAAATAAGAATCTGTATAAACAGAAAGTTTCTACCAAATACTTACTTGCCACTATAGTAACTTACGCCTACAGGTAATTATCAAGACATTCATAAAGAAGAAAATTAGTTTCACTGTTTGATTTTTCCTGTGGTATGCAAGAGCTGAAATGACAAAAATATAGAAAATTTAATGTGTAGTATCAACAGCTAAGAACACGTTATGTTCCCGGGATTTATATGGTGATGGAATGGGGTTTAAAGCTCCATTTAGAAGAGAACGATCTTCAAACTCTAAGGGAGTATTAAACCTTTGGGCTCATCCGAGAGAACTCGTAACCAACAACTATTTAGAAACTAAAAGAAACTACTTCATTCAACTTCCAGCTCTATTTGGTAGCCATATTTCGCTCTTTAAATAGGTTTACAATCAAGCATCTACCTCTTACCTATACTAAGACATTTAATGAAATACAGAGCTCAAGAAACTTAAAGACTACAAATCTCAAGAAAATTTAAAGACTACACTTTAGGACTGTCTATTCCAAGACGAAGAGCCTCATGCTCTTGAAAAGGAACATGGCAGAACACGATTAACAGGCTGAAAGACTATAAAACAATGCTAGCAAACGTTGCAGTTTTCTATTTGAATATGCCTTTCCACATCAGCCTAAAATCAGGAAAAAGATTTCTGTATGAGTACATTCAAATATTTTTCTGGTCCACCGACCCATAAATCTACCCCAAAACCAGGCATCAACCTTTTTTTGTTATCTTCTGCCTTTTGATGGACTCCTAAAATAGTAAATAAAACACGCACTTATTTAGTACAAGAGAAGTATATGGACCATGATTTACTTCCACGCTCAAATCTCATAAAAAAGATGATGAAATTTTGCAACAATCAGAGTTTTATGTTAATAATTGATAAGTATTATATTTGCCATATATATTTTGGTGTCAAGTTACTTCGTCAATTTTGAGCAAATTTCTACACGCTTACACAATTTTTTTACGAGCGCAACTCGAAGAAGTACATTGCTTGTGTAAATACAGCACTGTTTGAGAACCTGTTAATGATATCTTGAACTTACCTAGAAAAATATTATTGTAAGTACGGCAAACTGTAAGATCAGAGGCTAACTTACAGCTTCTATACACCCAAATAAAAGGTTTAACAAAATCTTCCACTGTAGAAATGCTTCAAGAGATTGGCCCATCTGCATAATTTTCCACAACCACAAATGAGAAATGCAAAATTACTGTGACCTAAATATGTTTTTATACACAGAAGTCAGAAAGTACGGGCATCCATGAAAGAAAATAAATGAGATACAAATATATGTGCATACATACACCATCTTTACGAAAAAATGAACCCTTGTGAAGCATATCTGGGTTCATGCTCGTAGTCACATAGTTATGCATCATCTTTGTTTATGTTACCACCATGCTTTATGTTGATATAGAAGTATGCGTACAGGAAGGAGAAAAAGAGTACAGTGGAATTATTTATACCAAAAATGCAATGAAGGCAAACTGCAATTCTGCTAAAAGTGCATCTTCATCTCCTTGATAATCTTTCATCAACACACTCTCCAGTAATTGTGACTGAGATAAGTAAAATACAATGAGGATAATAGCAAATCATGAATATAATGCAAACAATAATGTTACATACCTTATCCAAATTCAAACTAGTAAGCTCTTCAGCAGACATTCCCTTGCGCTTGACAACCCGAGGAATTGGGGTATAGTAACAACCTCTTCTCTCGGATTTCACTTCAGGGATACTAAACTTGGAATGCTTTAACTGATCTTCTAAGGCTTCATCCATTGCGGTCCAACCAAATTTTTTCACAGTTTGACATTCAGAAGTAATTGTGATTTCTCCTCCAAGGGGTGCTGGGCAATGGAATAGGAGTCACTACACTAAAGGAAATGCAAAGACCCACAAAGGCCACTAATAGATGGCTTGCAAACAATACGCACACAATCGTAAAAGGAATTTAGAGAATTAACTATATGCATCCAATTCTATAACGAACATGCCTTCTCTATACAGATAAATGTATTCGTAATGAGAAAAGCTTGCAGCAACAAAAGCCTAATATCATATAGCCATGTAATGACATTCTGCAGAATCAACCTGAGGACTTATCCTCTTACAAATGGTGAGGTACTAGTTTGGGCTTATCCAAATTTATCGACCGAATTAAGTCACGATATCCAGATCAAGAACGTCAACAAAGTGACTGCTAACCGCTACTCCATGAATACCATTTTTTGGAGATGAATATTCAACATCGATACCTTTAATACTTAAAAGTCTAATCCATCTATCGATGCACTTAAGTTAGGCTTCCATATACTAGATCAGTTGCCATTCCAGATGGAAGTAACAAACAAAAAAAACTACATAGCGCAGCATATCTTAGAATCTACCATCACAAACTAATTAGATAAATTTTTAGGTGCAAAATCTCCAGTTATAACTCATCCATGCAGTTCACTTTGTAACGCAATGTCACAGCAAATACCTTGGTGTAGAAGAACAGTTGCAAATCTGTAACAGAATATATTCCAGGGCCAGAAGGCAATGAATCAACTTACCTGACAATCCAGGGATCTGATATTTGAAAGATACAGGAGTGTAGATATACCAATTAATAAGTTTTATAATTACCTACCTATGCGCTCAATTGTATCCTTGGTGATATATCTAGACAAACACTTCCAATCTTGATACTGACTCAATGTGTATGGTCCGAGCTGCTTGTCAAACTCCAATGTTCTAACTGCATTAGCGTACCTTTCGTCCTGAAAAGAGAAGAAGACAAAAAAAAATTGGAACATTACAAACCTATTGTAATCAAAGTGAGTAAATTCTAAACAGTGTTGTTAGCCAACCACAGGCAGCATGACTGCAATTATTATGACGAAACTAACTGATATACCTAAACACTTGCTTATGACACCTTTTAAGCATGCCTGGCATTTTAGTTCAGAAACTTGTACGAATGAGTGATGAAGTGTAACAGTTAGGTGCAGTTGTTTGCTATGATAAGTAATTAAGACACAATCACTGGTTTTCAAAATACAAAAAAAAAATCATAAGCTAAACTCATAAAGGAAGATGGGTTTGAGGGAGGGATGAATATACTCGGGCGCCAATATGAGATTTAACCAAAATTTTGTACGGAGGCAGCAAAAAGAACTCTCTATGATACCCTTTTCTAATCCTCAGAAGCACTTAAAAAGTTTCAGGTCCAAACAGAAGGGAATCAAAAATGATGTTATTACAATTTTAAGGGAACGTGTCATAAGGATCCAAACCATTAATTGTTACACACCACTCACCTCTTCCTCCAACAACTTGACAAACCTTTCTTCCTTTTGATCCCATTTGCGAACAATCACCTGTTTGTACCATGTTGATCAACAGCTTAGCTACTCACAAACTAATAAGCAATCATGTACTGAACAATAGAAAGATGAACTAACTCCGGTAAGTAAGATGGAAATTCACAAAAGCAAGTCTGTAAAGCTAGAAGTTGAACCAGAAAATCTCATTTTTTATCAAGCATACTCTTGTTTCCACGCTATGTCGACCAAACATAGAGTGCTAGAGAGTTTGATCAATCAGCAAAAGTGAGAGGATATTTGGTATAATGAAATTGGGATCGGTTTAGGAAGACAACAACTTTGTTTTGGGTAAGCGAAGACAACAACTTAAAAAATAATAATACCTCTGAAGGGCCTGCATCAATAAAGAAACCAACAATAGGAGAGAATGCACTTTCATCCCTGCCAATCACGTATAAACTACGAATTAGCTCATCAATGAGTAACAACTTTTCATGCCATACTCACCACGACATTCTCGGCCAATGTTACCGCCCTATACCCAAGCTTGAAAGATAAAGTCTTGCAATTCACATCTGGAAACCGGTGCACTGATAAAACCAAAGAATAACAGCATAACAATAATCACTAACCACTTCAAAGAAGCTAACCTGTTAGACGAGCTATAGTACATAAAGTGAATGCCCGTTGGAATCATCTTGATGCCCTTAAAATTAGGTCCAGACGAAAATATCTGAAATTTTAACCCAATTCCGCAGTTCTATTACCACAACTTCCATATAATTCCCCAAAGCCAACTCTTTAGTATACTCTTTTAAACATTACACAAAATTTACCTGGGTGTCCACACCAATGAGCGTGTACTGAGCAACATCAAGCAGAAGAAGAGTGGCACCTTTCTTCACCAGGTGCAAGGCAAGCTCTGGGTCCATTGGTCAGATTCTTTAAGGAATCCGGAGCTTAATGCAGACTTGAGGACTGATGTTAGCAGTGCACGCGGTTCAACCTGGAGTCGTGACGAACGTAAAGAAGATTGTTACAATTGGAAAAGTCTATTTGTACTACAAACAATCGAACAATTAAACCGAAATGCCAAAAAAAAAAAATCTAAATGTCGAGTGAAAGATGAAATTACCCGTCGAATTGGACGGCCCAGCATTACATACCCATATTTTTGTTAGATGCTTTGACCCATTTAGTTTTATTTGGTCGGCTCATTTAGATTTAAGTTTATAGAGTCCAGTTCTTATGGACAGTTTTACTGTGATCAGTTTTTTTCATCCGTGTACAATTTTTTCATAGCATCATCCATTTTCGAAATTGATCGCCCCATTGGAAAGCTTATACATTGTAGATGAAAAGCCTCATACTTTGGTCCGGTTTTCGGCGACTTCGTCGCCCGAAATTTCTAAAACCCTATTTAGGACTACTTAACCAAGGGAATTTATAACCTTCCGTTAAACGGTGATAACGTCGTCGGAATATCGCCAAAACTTAAGCATATGCAATCCAATGTATAAGCTTTCCAATAGTGCGATCAATTTCGAAAACGGATGGTTAATTGAAAAAATTGTCCACACAAGGGAAAACTGACCATAGGAACGGTTCTGTAAGTTTATATACGTAAGTTTAACCTAAGTTTTGACAGAAACTTGAAAGTTACAATCCAATCTCACGCGATTTTCTCGTCAATCTCGCTCTTCTTATTTCTCCAAAGTGAATGAAGATTATAATTGTCTTATTTGAATGCTGGGTAGTGAATGAAATCTATATGCGAATGATAATTATTTGAAACTTAATGTCTAATTGATGGAATGATGTTAAATACCTTTTGGATTGATAGACTCTCTTCTTTTGGGATGGCATCATAGCTTGTGCGCTGAAACAGAAGCTTGTTAGTTAAAAACAGAGAGTTCATGAATTGGAATAAATGGAATGGAACCCAAAAAACCTTTTTTTAGCAAGTCAAAAAAAATAGGCCAAGCCCTGTGGTGGTGCCAAGGCGCCCGAAGTGCTGGGCGGCCCTCGGCCGTCCCGTCTCCGCCTTCCACCTTTTTGAACACTGTTACTCGCTAGCTAAAAATAAAATCATTATTAATCAAATTGTGACACTGAATCATGGCTTTAACCACAGATATTTACTCTATTTCAAAATAAATTTATATCAACTCACTCTTCACAGGTTGTGTTTAATCCATTGGATAAAGGGACAATAATTTCCGGATGCAGGCGGTGAACAATATGAATGTCTTGAGGGTGTATATCTAGAGATTGTGCTATTACTCACTAGCTAAAAATAAAATCATTATTAATCAAATTGTGACACCGAATCATGGCTTTAACCACAGATATTTAATCTATTACAAAATAAATTTATATCAACTCACTCTTCACAAGTTGAGTCTAATCCATTGGATTCTGACATGATACATATCCCACAGCCAATTCATAAATGTAAGGATATAAAAGAATAAGTATCCACTATCTATCCGAATCTTTACAACCCTAGCACATCGACGTCATCCTATCTAACAAAAAGAAAGATCCTTGCGACTTACGAATGATGATGTTAATTGCATAAATGTACTTGCATTAGATTTTGTCCTAGGAGAAATTTATACTTACCTGGCGGTAGATAAGATATCAAAAGATGAGTATTAGGATTCTAGCGTAATCAATCGCTATCTGAATGAATATCTAAACTCATTGAATTCCTCGGGACCGCCCACGTTTTGATTGGCACTGAAGGTGGGAAGCCCGGTAATGCTACTTCGAAATATAGCCCCTCGAAATGAATTGTGCAATGGTACAAAATTTAGGATTGAAAGATGTGGTAGTCACGTCATCGAAGCAAGAATTCTCACAAGTGAAAAGCTAGAAATTTGGAATCCATAACCAACATTTCACTTATGCCTTCAACGACTGATTTCACCTTCCACATTACGAGACGACAATTTCTTATTCACCTGTTATACGCTATCACCATCAACAAAGCACAGGGACAATATGTAAGGTCAGTGGGATTTGACTTCATCACTCAAGTGCTTAGCAACAGGCAAATGTATGTGACATTATCTAATTCTCTGATCGAATCAGTGTTCTATTATCTCAAGACAGTGCAAATACCATGACGAATGTTGTGTATCCTGAAGTATTTTTGCAAATGTGATGTACATTCATAAATTATTTTGAATATTACAGGAATAAATATCTATTTTCATTGTTGCATAACAAACGAATTAATTTAAATTTTCTGAATTTAACATATTCAAAGTACGGACCGTGGCTTCAGCCACAGGTATTATCATAGTATTAATTAATTTGCATCCTTTTACTTTCAAAAAATTAATTTATTCCTTTGTACTTTAATAATAAGACCCTTCACCCAATAAATATTTTTCATTTTTTTATTTTGTTACCAATGATCAAACTGGCTTTATTTCTTTTAATGATCTAGGGAGAAAATCACTTTTAGTCCCATATGATTGCTCGAGTTTCACTATTGGTCCCATAGGATTCAAAATATCACTATTAGTCCCATAAATTCCATAACTCTAATCAATTTTGGTTCTTTTAATATGTTTTACCTGCAATAGTAGGTTTTTTTATTAAAAATATTAAAATTAAATAAAATTAAAAATAAGAAGAAAAATTATCATTTCCTGCCATTTTTTTTTCAAAAATAACAACTATTTCCACAAGAAAAATGGCAACAATGCAACCAAGAAAAACCAATACATGTGCAACCAAGAATGCCTCAAACTGTGCAACAGCAACTAAAGCTGCTAAGGAAAACTGTAAATATTTCCACACAAAAAAAACAGCAACAATGCAACCAAGAAAAACCTGCTATCGCAAAAAGACAGTAAAACTATTAAAATACCTCGGGCAATTTTGCATTTAAATTACTAAAAAAATTCCCCGGGCAGTTTTGTATTTAAATTATTAAAAAATTAACAAACTAAAAAAACTTGTGACTGGCAAAAGATCCCGGGTTTCAGTCCTTCATCTCTGGTCCATACGAGGTCAATTTCGTATGATGTTGTATGGGACTAATAGTGATATTTGCCAGAACTTATGGGACTAATAGTGATATTT
>JAOYMZ010001739.1:0-24915 GCA_025802335.1 Pinguicula primuliflora | reverse complement strand
ATGAAAATGAAAGCAAGTAAAAAGTTAACAAAGATAGTGTATTCAAATGTAGCATGAGTTAGGGAAGCTACTCCCCGACAACGGTACCAAAAATTTGATGTGCTAAGAAATATGCAAAAGATATGATCAAGTTCAACAAAATGAAAATGAAAGCAAGTAAAAAGTTAACAAAGATAGTGTATTCAAACGTAGCATGAGTTAGGGAAGCTACTCCCCGGCAACGGTACCAAAAATTTGATGTGCTAAGAAATATGCAATTTACCTATATGCAAGTATACATAGCCATGCAAGTAGTAACTTTAATAGCAAGTAAAGGACATCTCCCAAAGGAGTAGAGCTAACACATGCTTGTTCGAACACATTCTCAGAGTAACTACAATGATTTGAGATGTCACTAGTCTAAATCAAGATAAATGAAACTAAACACTAAACATAATTTGAACATATCTCAATGTGATCCTTAAACATTTAAACATCCAAAACAAGAGCAAAGAAAGTAAGTGATCCGAGACTTTTGAAGATAAAAACTCAATTGATCCGAGAGTTTCCAATAACCAAAACACAATATCAGAGGTTTACAATAATGAGAGAATGCTTGAGGCTTTGGTATGTCACCTCCCTATGCACCCATGCCATTTCTGACTCAATCTAGCGTCTAGTGTACTTATCCTTCAATCACGAGACTTCTATGCTAACCTAGGCTCTTGGGTTAGCACTTGGCTCACTCTAAATCTCAACGTGTGTATTTCATTGATCTCAACCTCTACTAGCCGTGTGTTGGTGACATTGAGTGCAAACGAACTATCCCTATTGTGACACAACAAGTTAGGGGTGCTTTACCCCAAGGACGGTAGTGTGTGTGCCTCGTGTAGGAGCTAAATCTTGTGATCTTGTTTCTAATCTAGCTCACCTAAATTGAGTATAAATTCGGTCCCTAACCATACCCATGTGACAAAACAAGCACACACATATATTTCAAGGTAAACTAACATACTTTCATAAGCTAAATAGACATGGTTTCATAAGCAGCCTCAACCGAGCCTCAAACTACAAAGTTAGCTCATAGTAGGAGCTAAGACATCCAAATACATATATTCAATACAAAACAAAGCCATAAAACCGAAGTGAAAGGTAGAAACGATGGCTCTTTTCTTCTCGGATGCTTGAAGCTCTTCAATGGTGGAAAAATTGCCTTCTCACAGGTCCGCTGCTATCTGGTGTATCGCGCTCTGAATTTGAGCCTTTATGCTACTAGGGCATCCCAAAAATGGTTGATTACACACGGGACCTTTAAGGTTTTACACGAGACAATCACATTTTCACAAGGACCTTTCAGTCTTTGCTCCAGTTTGGATAGTTGTTGAAGTCTCGTTCAAAACACCAAGTTCGCCACCTCAAATCCTCATGAAATGTAAGAGAACTTGAAAATAAGTTCTAGGGCTAGGTGCGGATGGAATTTACCCAGTGACCTCGACATATATGTTGAGATATCAGCCCTAAACAAGATGCATCAGTCATTTCACGCGATCTGCAGCTGGGGTGATGTCCTTGCTTTGATCTCGACCATACACGTCCCAAATGGCTTGGATTCAAAGAAGAAACTTGTAGAGGAGTGTTTTATCTCTCTCCTGGTGAAATTACAGCTTTAACCATGTAGGGACAAATAAGTTATGAGCTGTGCAAGGGTACCCAAGTAAATCCAAACTTCTTTCCCAAAATGGTTAGGCAACTTTTGGAGGGGTGGGTGGCTCATTCTAGTTCAGGCTTTCGCACCCTCCTATCCATGTATATACATGTTTGACACGGTCAGACCGAACTGGGACTGCTGCTACTTGGAGCGGACAATGGACCCTTGTGTCATGGCTTAAGATGGTGACTTTAGTTCCATGAACCGGTTTTGTTGCCTCGATAAATTCTGCAACTTTGGCCGATTTTTCCTCTAAGTCTGGACAAAATTGAGCTCAAAATAAATCCCTTGGCATGCTTGATCAATTCCTATCAAAATATATAGTGAGTTAAGCACAAGTTGTTACAACATAAAAAACATGCACCCTATTCATTAGTGGAATGAAATTGAGCAAGAATTGAGCTATAATCTTGGTGTCTTGGGAATGAAATGGACTAAAATATAGCATGAAATAAGCCCTAATTAGGTGCTTATCACGGTCTGGCCCTATTATTGCGACATCGTGCTCCAAGGGCGACCTCTCTGACTCATGATACTCTGGTGCGTGAGGCACATGAATCCCTGCGGGTGTAGAAGGTATAGCTTGTGTGTGAGGCACATGAGACGCATGCATCAGAGTAGTGTGACCAAAATCTGGAGGGGGCATGTGAGGCGCATGAACTGGCTATGGCGCGGACCCGGGAGATGCTAACCAATCAAGTGAGTCAGAATCTGAACTCTCCCCCTGACGACCTACTTGGGTGGATGAATAATAATATTCTGTTTCAATAAAATTACACTCCATAGTGGTAACCACCCCACCAGTACGAGGATTATAACACCGATAACCCTTTTGAAGGTCTCCATAGCCCACAAATACACATATTTTGGCACAAACATCAAATTTTGACTTTTGAACTTTTGGCACATGAACATATACAGTACACCCAAAAACTCGTGGCATTAAAGACAGAAGGAGGCACATGAGTTAAATCAGATAAGGTTTGAATTTGGGTACTAAATTTCAAGATTTGAGTAGGTAGGCGATTAGCCGAGTATACCGAAGTAGCAACTGCTTTAGGCCAAGAGTTTGGGGGTACATGCGATTCAAGCATCAATGCACGAGTCATTTCTAGTAGAAATCCATTTTTTTGCTCAACGACTCCATTTTGCTGAGGAGAATGAACACACGAGGTTTGATGTAAAACTCCTTTTCAGAACAAAAAGATTTCATTTGGTGACTCACAAACTCACTCCCATTTTCAGATAGAAGAATCTAAATTTTCTTGTTAAACTGGGTTTCAATCATGCGATAAAATTGGACAAACTTGTCAAAAACCTCTTATTTGTTTTGTAATAAATAAAACCATGTCATATAAGAAAAATAATCAATAAACAGAACAAAATAACGAAGTCCCTGATCCCCAATAATAGGAGCCGGGCCCTAAACGTTAGGATGTACTAAAGAAAAAAGACTCTAAACTCGAGTATGTTTTGACAAGAATGGTTGCCGATGACTCTTTGCCAAAATGCAAGTCTCTTAAGGAAAAGGAATTTTTGAAAGCTTAGGAAATAAATGACGAAGGTAGGAATGAGAAGGGTGGCCCAGACGACGATGTCACTACCAGCTTTGGGAGTCCGGCGTTTCACGAGTCAGGAGTGTCCTTTCCTCTGAAGCAACTTCATCAACATAATAAAGGCTGTCCTGTTCAGTGCCACATCCAATGATTTTCCTCGAATGGATATCCTGCAAAATGCAAAACATCGGATATAACATCACCACACAATTTAATTCTTTCGAAGTGTGGCTTATGGACAACAACTTATAAGAAAACGACTGAACATATAAGCATTTAGACAGTCTCATCGATGAGGAAATTTCAATAATTCCTGCACCCTTTACTAGAGCGAAAGCACCACTCGCTGTTTGAATTACCTTTTTATTCATTTTCTGCATTTCAATAATGTCAGAAAAATCGTACGTAATTGTATCAGTCGCTCCACAATCAAAATTTCATTCGGATTTTTTTGAGGCCCAGATTCCTTCGTGAAATTTACATGGGCCATATCATATCGGGCCTTGGGCCCAACAGTAGCTGCAGAAAAATTATTAGACATAAAAATATCTTTCTCGGGCCTGATTCCTGCATAAACTTCCGGCCCACTATTCTGTTCGTCACTTTGACCAAGACACCCCTCAGCAAAAAATCTTGCATTTGTAACAAAAGGATGATTTTGTAACTTCACCTCCTTCCTGCCAATTATATTACCTGGTTCATGATTTTCCGGGTTGTGTACTTGGGTCTCTATCTGTTCGATGTGAATCCCTTCCCCTTCATGATTCCAACCACAGCTCATATTTGCGGTTGCAATTTCTGGTTCATCTGAGCATTCTTCCTCTGGTGAGTGATGGTCGCCGTAATGGCTGCACGGCTGCCTCTCTGACTATATCCTGCTTGCCCGCCCCTTCTGCTGCCACGATTTGAGCCCTGGTGACCTCGATTTAGTTTGTAGCAATCCTTTTTCCAGTGGCCAACTATCTAGCGATGGTCGCAAAAAGGGCATCGGTAAGATGAATTGCTGTTAAAACCAGTTGATTCTGATCGATTTTCTGCCTTATGTGTAATGATCGGGACCGATATGCCACTGGTGGGTTTTGTATCGCAGCAGCTGTCGGTTCCAGATCCATAAGTAATAAGTCCTGCACCAATTTCTCCCGATGATGCGATGTTCGAACTACCAAAAGCCACGATGGAGGTTGATTTCCAAATCTGACATCTTGCGGCTTCCCATCGAATTGTGGCATATGCGACATCGACTGAGGGAAGGGTTGATTCCTTCAGAACATCCCGGGTGATAGGTTTGTACTCCGCGTTCAATCCCACGAGGAATTTGAACAATCGATGCACGGATTAGATCCGGTTGTGTTTGTTGATATTCTCAATGCACTTCATGGGATTCGGCCGACGCCGATCGATCTCTGTCCATAACAAGTTGCACCTAGAATAGTATTCGTCCAATTGAAGGGTCCCTTGAACAATTTTGTTCGCCTTTGTTACCATATCGAATATCTGGACTGAATCTTCATGTCCTGAATTGAAAGTTCTGGCCAAGATTTTCGATAATTCATATGAATTTAGATAATAGATGAATTGGTTTACCGAATGTCTCTCGATAGATCTTGTAATCCATGTAAAAACCTGCACATCTTGCTGCCTCCATACAGTCCATTGAGGGTCATCCTTTTTTGATTCTTTTGTGTCGCCAGTAATGTAATCTAGGCGGCCCTTTCCAATCTTGACCAATTCCATCATTTTAGCCCACAATACATCGTTGTTGCCATCTAACTTGACATCAATGATGACCGAAGCCTCTTCTCCTTTCTCGAATTTGCAGGCCTCCGTCTGAGGCACGCTGTGAGTCTGCATATATTTGGTAAATTGTTTTGACAGGAAACTGTCCAATTCTACCTGAGGGATGGTAATGCTCTTCTCTCAGTCATGGTCATGGTCTATGTCGGAAAAACTTGTACGCGGTAGATGACGAGACAGATTTAACACTGCTCTGATATCATGTTTGCGTGAAGAACAGTAAATAAGATAGATGGATTTTTACGTGGTTCGGCCAATAATGCCTACTCCATGAGAGATGTTTTTCTCCTTTTTTCTTGTGTTTTCTTCATCATGTTTACATCACTTATATAGAGAACAATGCAGACTCAAATCTCTACAATTATGGGATTCTATTCTATAAGGAAGGATTCTTGATTTACACAAATCATTCTTTAATTGTCTGATGATATAAAAAATTTGCTTTGGAGAGAATATATCTTCTACACCAGGGTGAAGTCCATCCTAGCAGAGAATAATCACTTGATTCTTGTGCAAATAGATCATAAATAGGGGAAAATTGCAGCCCCGCTAGCACGATGGGGCTATGCAAATTGTGACCATAACTTATATGCCGAACCATCGTTGCCTACAGGTACTTGCAATATTCTTTTACAGGAGGTGCAGGATATACAAAATCTAGGAAGTGCGTCCTCTCGACATGCAAGTAGATAGCTTTGCTATTTTTCTTGTCACAGCCGCTTCTTGGATTCCATGTGATTCCCCAAGCAGTCTCTTTCTATGCAGAGGTATGCTAATACCTTAGCAACCACCTCCGGCCAAGGTACCGTTGTTGTGCTCATATTTACACCTGGAAAAAGACACAAGATATTATTGTATTTCTATGATGCTATAAAATCTAATCCTTCCTTCTCCTTCTCATGTGGGAACTCTACTAAGGCGTGACTTCTGTAAGGGAAGGAGGAAAAGATACAGGTGACTGTATCAGCTACAAAATCAGAAAAAATCTTGTTGCTTAAAATTGCCCGGATCATAGATCATTTGGAACAAAAAAGGGAAAAGAGTTGAGAAGAAGCAAGGTATTGCAATTTCTCTGATCGGTGACTGCTAGGGATTTGATTTGAGTCGGGTCAGTGATATGCCGGTCCGTGATACTGTTGGGTCAATTAGAGTTGTCGGGTCGGGTCCCACCCAACCAGCTGTAATTTGCTCCACCTGGTGTTGGATCTGCCCGTTGGGCCACTGGCTGGTCCGGCCCATGCAGAATGGTCTCTACATGGGTCACAGTAATCTCCTTTGGGCTACATGATGAGCTTTGGGCCTTCTATGCTGTCAAGCCAGATCCAAGGCCCAAATTCTGATGGCCCTCCTCCAAACTAGTTGCCTGAACCAAAATCTCCTGGCTAGCCGCCTCCCACCTGAGTGTCGCGTAACCCTCGCTGACGTCCGGTAATGGTTTTTCCTTTAGAATATCTTGCACGATTGAGTCAAAAACCTTGTCTAATCCAGACAGGAATGAAAATAGTCTGTCCTCCGACTATAACTGGTTATATACTTCATAATATCCTCTTCATATTTCATCGAATTCGGTCTCCTTCGATCGATCTCCATCCACAAACTGTTCGATAGGCTATAATACTCCTCAATATCGAGTCCATTCTGAGACAATAGTTCGGCCTTCGTTTTCAAGTCGAAAATCTGCAAACTATCCTCCCCTGCCAAAAAGTTTTTGCCAGTGTCCTCCACAGAACTTCAGAAGTAGAAAAATATATGTACTGCCTTACAATACTTCGATCGATGTTATTTGTCAGCCATGAAAAAATTAGGAAGTCCTTCTTCCTCCATGACTTATATGCCAGATCTGCTTTTTTTGGAGTTTTTTCAGTCAAAAATTCATACCTCCCGTGCCCTCCTATCGCGACCTCCATGAGTCACGCCCACAAAATGTATTTTTGATTATCCAGCTTGACTTCGATCATCAAATCCGTCTGATGGTCGTCGGATGATTGCTTTTCTTGAAGAATCGTTAATTGTTGCGAGAGTGCCTTGGGGGCCTCACTTAGAGCCGCCACATTTCCCATCCCCTCGGTCGGATACCCCACCGGGAAAATACTTCACACGGTAGATGACGATTTATGCAGGGATAAAAACCATCTCCTATACCATATTGAATTGAGAATTGAAAGAAATCAACACACGAATTTACGTGACTCGACAATTGCCTACGTGCACAAGAGAAGTTTCTCTTTATTTCTCCTTATTCCTTCACACTTTTTCATTGTACAATAGATTGATATTTATAGGAGACCATCACACACACCCATATCGCGGGTTAATCTCAGGATTAGAGGATTAGTCAAATCTTCTCCCATTTATCTTCTTTTCAACAGTTCTACCACGCTGAACAACAAACTCAGATGGAAGGCAAAAGTGGGGGAGTTGCTGCTGAGTAGTGCTGGAACTTGAAGACTAATAGTCTGTTTTGCGCAAAAGCATTACTATCTCTTCTAGTACTTCTTTTAGCACTTCTTCTACTACTTCTTCTTATTTTTAGAACCTGTAGTGTTTTGCGCAAATGCATAAAAATAATCATTTAAAATTTTATTTTAATTATATATAACAAATTTAACATTAGATTACTAAAATGAGCTTAATCTATTTAATTAAAGTATATTAGATAAGGTTAATTTGGTTATAAAAATATTTAGATTTAAATATTATTACAGAAATGTCATGCTTATTTTTAAGAAGCAAAAAAAGCATGTCATGAGGTGTTTATTTTTAAGAAAAGAGAGGTTGTAAAAAAAGTACAAGCACTAGTACTTGTATTACGCAAAACACTCATTTTATTTTAAAAGGTGCTTATAAGTACAATTAGAATCAAAAACACCTTGCGCAAAACAGGCCTTAAGTCTCAGCAGCAGAAGAACTTGGAGCAGATGTTTCTCTGATTTTTAAGAATGCAATAAATCTGTTGCAATCATCTTTCATTACTTCCTAAAAAACCTTTTGGTAGAGGAGTGCAGCAGCAAAAATTTTTAAAAAAAAATTAAAGATTGTGAGCGAATATATCAACTTTTGGGACCATTTTTCTTACATTTTTTGGGTAAGCTATTTATAGAGTTGTCAAAAAAAAATTATAGAGTTGTCTTGGATTTTATATGGGCAGATGTTATTTTCGTATGCTCGGAACAACTGATCCAAAAATGCTCCTAATCTATATTATTAAGCTATAGTGGTGAACGCAAGTTGGGGCCTAATTTAACGCTCAAAACGACACCAACAAGGGAGTTTTCGGTAAGTGACGTGGTATCCTCCTATTGGCCTCAACTAATATCTTTCCTTATTTCTCACACCTCTAAGTTTATTTGGAATATTTTGTTTCTCACATCTCTTGGCGAAGTTGTATTTGGAATATTTTAATATTATATTTCATTTTTCATACCTTCTTCTACCATAGGATATATGTGGCGAATCGGTCAACGTTCGTCAAAACGGACTCCACCATACTAATCAACATGTCGTGAGATTTGATTTGAGATATGATTTGATATAATTTCGACACGATTTCAATCATAGTGACTTCACACATGGGTAATTTTACGCAACAATTACTTCAGCCACAGGCAAAAACTATTTCAAAATTATCAGATGGCATATATTGATCTGCTTGGTATGATTTTGAAGTTGATAAACATTTCTTCTCTGATGATTGTGGTATAATGGCCAAAGCTGATGCCATCACTTATTTGTGTATAATGTGACTAAGTTTTGCATGATGCTACCAACTATGAATAGAGTAAAGGATGCTACCAACTATGAATAGAGTAAAGGATGCTACGAACTAAGAAAAATCCCTCATTCGAGAGTTCATTTTTACACCATTATATTTTCATACTAATGGCTTCATCCGCAGATAATATTCTAATTAATACACAAATAAATGTTGCACCACGTTGAATTTATGTACATACAATTCTCAACTACTTTTGATATTGAAATTAAAATATATCATCGAATTCTTGTGTAGAAACTTGCATAAATGAAACTTGTACGAATGATTTTATGACATGGAAAATACATTTTTATCTTCAGGTATTAGTAAAGAAAAAAGAATGGTTATGGTATGCCCGAACGTTATAACCATTCACATTTATTGGACAAGAACAAAACATGGAAATGGTATTGACCCACGAAAATATATAAAGTGGTAAATTGGAGGCACGAGTTTCCTTCCAAGTTTCCTTATTTTGGACAAGAGTCCAAGTAGATAAACAAATTACGAGGGCCAAAATAAGGAAAAATTCAACAAACAAGTAACGAAACAAAATGGCTCCTGGAAAGTTCAACCATCTCTTCCTAACCGTGGCGACCCTTTTCCTCATCGCGGTCGCCCGAATTCCTGCAGCGAAGGCTCGGAAATTTGCCGGGATCAACCCATTTTGCCTGACAGCAGACAACAAGCGCTTGTGCAATCGAATGGTTGAAGGTGCCGGCAGCTTGCACGATGCCACGGTAAATGCCATGAAAGCGACGTTGGTGATAGCGAAGCGGGCAAGGACTATGGTACCTGCGGTGGCTCCGGTGGTAGCACACCTTCCGGCAGTGACCCGAGACTCGATTATGAGTGTTTGTGTGGAGGATTTCAACGGGATTGTTGGTGATCTGGAGGAGAGCCTTGAAGCTTTTAATACCAACGACATTGGCACCGTACAAACACATCTCAGCGCCGCCCTCAGAACAGACTGCGAAGATGCGCTCAGCGAATCCGGAATCGATTTTCCGATTGCCAAATTCGCCGGGCATTTGCATAAACAGGTGGATAATTGTCTGGCTGTTCTGATGCAGAATTAAATAAGCATTGTTGAAAATTGCGGCCAGGTCTTGTGATCGAGAATTAAAATCTTATACAAATTGGAGAATAAATTGTTCATAAAAAACAATTGGAGAATAGTTCAACTTTTTTGCTTTAATTTTAGTTTGAGTTTTGGCAATTAATTTGTTGATTGTTAGTTTTTAGATAAACATTGCTATGGTATTGAAAGGGTTCTTCTGCTGATTTAGGTTTTTTTAGCAAATTAAGTATCAATTATATGTTGATAACTCCCATTTGGAAAAATTGATCTTGATGAAGAAAAGAAATTCTGAAACTGCTGTTTAAGTTGAGGATTAGAGTTGCTCGACGTAATAATGAGGAGAAGTTTTTTTATAGCAATTTATCATATGAACTATGAGGCGATGTATATATCTTGAAAAATCTCCTAATTTTGAAGATTTTTAACATAATAAAATAAAAAAGCTTACCTAGCAAAAAAAGTATCAATTATATTAAAGAAATCGCAGAAATATTTACCGCCCAAATTTCTATTGATTTAGTTTTTGGGTAGATAAATATTTAGTTTTTATTATAGAAACTCTTCAAAAGGAGATATTGTACATTTGCAGCGTGGGACAGTTCATTTTCTTTCAAACATCACCACACCTAAATTCGACTCTTTTTAATAAGCATCCATTTTTTCCATTTGTATCAATATTTCCACATGAGAGTTATTCACATTAATCCCCATTAAATGGCCTACTAGATGATTTAGTTTCTTGGATGGAGAATTGTTGGAATGAAATTGGTACAGATTTCTAACAATGTCCAAAATATACTTTTTATAAAATAAATAAGTTGGGGGCCACTACACACATATTATACCCACATTCTCTCATCTTCTACTACCCCTCACCTTCAATTACCCAATATCCCAACATCCAAATAGATTTCCATTTATCCTTACGGATATCCGCTTGTCCCAATAGTTCAAAATGGGAAAAATATATATAAGCATCACTTTCCTGTACCTATACCCTCTCCAGAACCAATTTCCAAACTTGGCTAGCTATAATGCACGCTTCAAATAAATGAGTTCCCGTTTCCATATCCATATTACATCTTGTGCAAATAGCATTATCAGGGGTAGCTATTATACCTCTTCGTAGCAGGTTGTCCAAGGTTGGGAGGCAGTGTTGAACCATTCTCCACACAAAAATCTCCACCTTCTTTCGCACAAAGCGATTCCAGCAAAGTTGCAGTTTTTCAGGGTGTCTTCATCATATGAATCAGTTCTCGTGTCATAAATCAATGTAGCTGCAATCTTCACTTCGTATTTACCTTCATCACATCCCTTGCAAGACCATTTATCACTGTTTTGTACTTGCAAAAAAACATGAGATAACATTTCTTTGATTTCCTTCGCCTCCCCCACTTCCCAGTCATATAAAACATGTCCCCAGTCCCATACCTACATTCTTTCACCACCCTCCCACACTATATGTTTAGCAATCGTTTCACTTTTATTTCTGTCCAAGGAGTATAACCTTACAAAGTCCCTCTTTAGTTCTCTCTTCCCGACCCATTTGTCTTCCCAAAACCTCACTCTTCCCATCCCCTACCATGATTTCTAACATTTCTTCACACCAAGACTCCCTAGCTATCTTTTGCACACTCTTCCACCACACAATATGTTCAGGAGCACCCCTACCCCTTCTCCCATTCCCCCTTCCCTCAGCACCCTCATTCTGCACCACCTTTAGCACCCTTTTACCACCAATGTCCAAATCCCCATCCGTCTCATATATAGCAATTACCACTTTCCTCCATAATGAGTCTTTGTCCTCCGACAATTTCCAAATCCATTTGTCGAACATTGCTTTTATGCTTTTACCCTCTAACATAACAAACCATCTCAGTACCGCTTTCATTCCTTTTATGCTTTTCCAATTTCCTTTTCCAAAGAAAACTGTGTCATCTGCGTATTGCATTGCCTTCAATTAGGCTAATTGTGGTCTTTTAAAATGACTGTATTGGAATTTAATAGGTATTAACAATCAATAATTTTTTGGTACAAATACCCTGCGCGACATGAGTCTGTCACATATGGCTTGGCAAGCATGGCTTACCTCCTTACCGTGGTTTGTAGGCTATTGCGGTAGGACGTTGGATTTACCTACCTCGATAGGATTCCCAATTATATCAAAAAAACAATCAATAATTTTTATTATAATTGATATTGGTCAGTTTTATTCCACATAGACAATATTTATTGATATTGTAATGTGTCAATAATCGCAATCACAACAAAAATAAAAGGAATAATGATAAATAATAAAATTTGTCATTGTGATTGATTACAAATCGCATTGTCAACTAATAATGTCTAAAACTGTGTATATATATTATTTTTCAATTGATATTACAGTGATTTTCTTTAAAAAATTAAAATTTTAAATTCTAGACCATATAAATTCTATACCCTATAAAAAAACAGAGTAAACCTATTGAATTTTCTATAGGTTTACTAAATAAAAACATATCTAAAATACACTCACAAATCCTGATCGTTAGATTTAATCTGCAAGAAAATACTGTTAGAAACTTTCTGTCAGATTAGCATTTGTCTTCTTGATTCTGGCATGTCTTTGTCTTTACATGTCTGCCCGATTCAAAGTAAAAAAAAAAAAACTAACCAATTTTGGCCACTGAAAAACATATTTATGGTTTAAAAAAATCTGGATTACATTTTTATTATTAGGAATTTTAGAGGAACAATTGCCCAAAAACCTAAAATCACAGTACAGGTACAAGACTCATCTTGAAATGATTTTATTTGTTAGCTCCCCGTAAAATTACAGGTCAATCTTCCACGCTGTTTGAGAGTTACACTCGATCCAAGGGGCATCTCGGATATTGCAGCTTTACTGGCAGTTTGGTAAATTGGCTCCAAACTCTATCCCGGCCACCTCATTTTATCTCATGTGTATATAAGAGTTGTTCAGGACTCATAGAACTACGTCTCTGTGAAATGGTTTGAGAGATACACGAGTTGAAAGGGGTAACTGCGTCTTTATACTGCTTCCGGACCTAGTTGGATAGATTGACTCCAAACTTAATCAGGACGGCCTCCTGTGTATATCTTGTGTAAATTAAAGTTGTAGAGGATTCTTCAGTCTGTATTGTGGTGAAATTTCAGGTCTAGATTCATCCTGGTTGAAAAGATACACGTCTTGGATGAAACAACTTTTTTGATAAGTACAACCTCCGAGATTTTCAGACTTCTCTCCTTCTTCCCTTGTTCTTGTAGGAATTTGTCTTGTAAGAGACTTCATTCAGCGTGTCCTTATGAACTTGTAGCATGGTAAGCATCCTTGTTCGAATGAAAAACTTATGATATGGACTCTGAAGTCGCTTCTCCTTGTATGCATGAAAAACATCACAACTCCACGGGACCCGAGTGATAGGATTTTCACAAAGTTGAATAGTTACGGGTCCTTTGGCTTGTGTTTGCATTGAATTCCTATGTTGCACGTCCAAATATTGTACTTGACCTACATAACACAATTAAGCACATAATAAGGTGTAAACTAAATAATTAGGGCATAATTCATTGGGAAAAAAGTAACATAAATGAGCTCAAAACACTATATAAAATGATCTCATCAGATATATTAATTTCGTAGAATCAAGACTATCATTAAGCACTTACCCAAAAACGGGCATTTTTTGACCAATTATTATTTTTATTAATGAAGAATTTCGTGCAGTGCACCTACATGGTCCACTCCTAACCCTTCTAACGAAAAGATTTTGGATGATATATCCTCACCTCCTTAAAATCTCCATTCGGCAAATCCTTGGAAGGAAAAAATCCTAAGGGCTGAAAGAGTATGACAGGCTATAGCTCCATTTACCACTATAGAAGCTATAATGATGCTTATAAAAAGATAATCATACACACTAATTGGAAATCCTCTTAACTTTCCTTGTTTATGTGCAAGTTTGGTCCTGTTGTACAAGCATCAATAGGTCATCTGAAATAAGTGCGTGAATGACTGGATCAGTTGTGATTTGTTTGTTGCCTAATTTTGTCAAGTGATCAGTAACTTGAACTCTAGGTAGCAATGGCTGATGATGTAACTTTTGAAGGAGCATTGGAGAGTGGCGATCGTCTTCAGTTTCGGCTTGATATTCCATGGGGCACTGCCAACCTGCTAAACTCCATTCACTAAAACCAAGAAACCGGTTTCAACTTCTAAAGAAAGAAAGTTGTTTCTTAAAGTTGTCCTAGGCGAAGAGCTTTCAGTTCAGCTTCCATGCAAGTGCACAGTTCGATCTTTGATTAGAAATTCTAAATGGCCAGTCTGTGGAAGTTCCTGAAGACACAACCTATGCATGTGGTCATAGTCGTACTATTGTCAACGCTAAGTCTGATAGTCATAGTCGTACTGCCATTAAAGAAGTGCAACATAGCATACGGTTCAGGGGGTAGAGAAATATGCAATTGTTCCAGAATGATCTTTTCCATAACTTGTGTAGGCAAATAGAATTTACTCACATTCATAATGTCCTGAACCAACTGTACAGAGGAATGAATTACCACGCCAGTATTTAGGATTGCGGAGTCATAATGAATATTGCATCTCATCTTTCATATCCCCCAGCAAATTATTATTGGGATGAGGCATTTGAGGAAGTTCAAAGTCTTTGATATTGACCTTGTCAGCCACACTTCCAATCTGTAGGCCAAAGAGGTAGAGGAATAGGGTATGCGCATGATATAATCAAAAAAGCTCCAGGCTTTATTCACCAGGTCCCCTTTTGAGAGAGAGAGAGAGATTCTCAATCTCCATGCTATCAGAATTTTCACAACAGTAACGCTTAGAGACTAGAGAGATATCTTCTGAATGATGCGAAAATCAACTGCCATATGCGTTGGAGGACTTTCCACATAAAAATGCTAAGTTTCAGAGGAATATGCTGATTCCAGATCCATTGAAAGCAGACTGATCGACCGTTGCCTAGTTTGATGCCAAGCGGATTTAACAGTGAAGTTTCCATCTTGTTGGGGCTTCCATATCATTTGGTCTTAAGATAGGGATGTTTGTGATTTTTGGGAACCACTCTAGCATTACAAAACTTGACAGCAGATGGACATTCCACTGCTCTGCCAACCAGAATTCCTTAACTTTAGCATATGATTAAGATAAGGTTAAAGAATAGTCCGCAGGGATGGCACACCATGCCAATCATTTAAGTAGAAATTATAGATCCCTGATCCAAGAAACCAAAAGGTGTTCTGTAGCATTACATTTTTAATTTCCGGAATTATTTTCCAAAAGTGAGAGTCAATTGTCTTAGGAGCGCATGTGGTTGGATCATGGTTACTGCAATATTTGTTCACCATAAATTTAGCCCCAAGGTTGATTTTTGTCGTAGATGCCACCATAGCTTCTTACTGAATGCCCGTACTACCTCTGATATCCTCCTGCAGCCAAGACCACCTTCTGAGACCGTGAGACAGATGCATCGCCATGACTTCCAATGCAGTTTTTTCTAATTGTCGAGCCATCCCAAGAACAATTCTGAAATGATCTGTTCTACTCATCTAATAATACTTTTTGGAGGGTTTTACACCATAAACAGGAATATACACATGCTATTAAGAAGTGTCTAATCAAGTTAAGCCTTCCTCCACTACATAATAATGAAGAACCCCATCCATTTATTCGTGTTTGCATATTAGAGATTAAGCTTGCAAAAAGAAAATGAGACTTCCCGCCTGAATATAGAGAGACACCATGATATGTAACAGATAGAGGACTATGCCGAAAGTCGGTCCAGTGATGGATAAGATCACATTTCATAGTAGATTCTCGAGAAGAAATAATAAAATTGCTTTTACTTATGTTTACTAGCTGACCAGAGCATACCTCATAATTTTTAAACACTTTGAAACGACATCTAGAACTGCTTTGGATCCTCTACAGAAAATAAGCACATCGTGGCATAAGCATAAGCATAGGAAGGGTGGGAAATAATAAGTTGATTTAGACTTGTACTTAACACCTCCCAACGGTGATAAATAAAACTGGAGACAAATGGTTACCTTGGTACCTTGAAAATTTAAAGTATCCAATAACTTCTCCTCCAAAGAGAAGAGAAAAGTTGCAATTGAAAATAAGCTGTCATACCATGTCAACGATAATTTCACCGAATCTAAAAGCTCTGAGTACGTTTATGAAGTATATTCATGAAATACGATCAAAGACCTTAGCCATATTAAGTTCCATGGCAACATTCCCTTCTCTACTTGGTTTATTGCAGCAGTGGAGCATTTCTTATGGCAGGAGAATATTATCTGAGACATTTCTGCCTTGAACAAACCCACTATACCGAGGAGAAATCTATATATTAAACGGGGAGTAGTAAATGCAAGTTGCGGGAGGAAAATTCTGAACAAAATGACATAACCAAAATTGAAATTGATCGTCGAGTATGCTGACGCGCGCCTACATGGCTGCTTACCATTGGGCCTGCAAACAAAGCTGCTACGCATACATACTATTTTTATACATAAAACATACTTACTGTCATTTTGTGTTATACAGTTCATTAATGGGTTCCGTTTTGTAATTAATGTCTGTACAAAACGACACTCATTTTTATAACAAATAACATGAAACGACATTAAGTATGCCACTATGCATAAAAATACTATGTAAGCCTAGCATTTTTCGGCCTGCCAACCTTCTTCTGTTTCTCTTTTCACTCCGCATCTCGGTCTGTATCGTCGCATCTCCTTATCTTCCACACACATCCATCTGAACCATCCCATTCTGTCAGAACGCCACATCACTTCTCTCCCGATTGCATCGTTCCCCTCTTCTATATCTTCATCTTACCCTACTTTCCAGGCCATATTTCTTCGAAAGGTCGCCTCATTCCATCTGATTTTTTTGTACCAAAACCTTTACCATCCTCTTTACTCTTTCGTCTTTAGATTACCATTCGTCACCCGCTGCTCGAGTTTTTCCTCCAAGAACTTGCGACCAGACAAAGGCGAAACTGGCCCAAGCTTCCATATAGTTTTTCATGGATTCGTGAAAGGAAGGAGGACTCTTTGTCTCCTGGTCGGTTCTTCTCGACGTTCTATAAATCTCCTACGAATAACGGCCAAGCTAATTTGTTCTGTTTTGATTTTGTCAATATCCCACGTTCATCCAGAATCTGTTTAGTGCCTCCATTCTACCGGAAGTGGGCAGTTGTTGACACGTTGATCTGCCGAACCACTTTCGAAATGTGGCTTCCCTCTCCTTCCTGAAATGCAGTTTTGGTTCACTGATCTCCTGTTTCTGGTGTGTGAATAGGTGTGAACTCTGTAAATGTGGATGGTGGTAGGAAAGTTGATGCGCCAGAACTCGAGGAATGCGTTGAAAAGAAAACCCACCAAGGAATCTACTGTTTGTCGGAAAAATTTAGGCATTGTTACCGTAAGAAACTAGTTTTCGCAAAACTTATGATATCAGTATCTGTGTTTATCCCATTTCTGTATTTGTGTTTTTCCAGTTCTCCCCCAAATGGCTACCATTGAGTTTGCAGCTGGTGAATTGACTGAATCAACAAAACTTATTCGTTGTTCTAATATCTTTAGGTGGACTGCCTTTAGGTGAATGGTGTCTCACCCCACACATGATTAGACGTTGTACATATCCAACTTTGGTTTGGAGGTTGAATACCTCAGAAAGGCATTTGCAACAATAGATGTACGATATCATTCCATAGTTCATATGTGCACAATGGTCCAGATGGATGATACTTCAATTCAGATATTTTTATATGTCATTAATTTTTGTATGCGGTTGCTGTAGATTGGATTACCCTGGAGTCAGGCCTGAGCACAGCTTGCTCAAAGGTATTGGGCGGGCATAGTATTGCCGAAAATTTTTAGGTGTGGGACATTATGTACCGGACAATATTTCTTAGGTGACAAATTCTAATCATGTCCGTCCAATGTTGATTGACGGTCAGGATTATATCACTCAAGTTAAATGAGTGTTTAAATCCTGGCTATCCATTGTTAATCCGACCGACAGGATTAGAATTCGGCACCTAAGAAATATCGTCTGGTACATAACGTCCCACACCAGAAAATTTCTGTTAGTATTATAGCCTCACTGATGAGGAGGTCTTAGAAGGTGTGTCAGCCTACTTTAGATTTATCCAGTATTTTGCAACATCTGTATAGATAGATACATACGTGCCAAATTTTTTGTTAATCTTTCTACTCTAGGCATATGTGCAGCTTTTAAGAGATTATCTGTGCTAGAACACACCATCCCTCCATTGGAAACTTCTCATGCCCTGGGCTATCTTGAGAAGGTACGCCAAACTTTTTCGAATGCGGAAAAGATGGTTCTGAACTGCACTTGGATGTCTGTTATGTTCAGATAATGAGGGTAAATGGAGTTATCCCCTCAAATCTGATTTGTCCTGCTTCCTGCTTCTTATATGTTATCGGTTTCTCCCATTCATGCTATTGTCTGCTTTGACTTTTTATCCGTACAATTGTTGATTGATTTGCTTAATGTTTGATAACAGGACATGAATGTATTCTTCATTATGTGAGGTCGTTTGACAATTGCCTTTTTTATGAATTGTGTGAGCCTTTAGATGCATTTGTGTATGTGAAAAAACTCTGCCAAAAAAGTGGGTTGTATATTAATCGCCAAGCAAAATCTCTGCCATTTGGCCAATAGGTTGGTTTCAACTTCACATTGCAGTGAGAGTTGTGAAGGTTGTCTTCTTTTCCTATTCCGTGTCTTACATTGGTCTATTGTATGGATTAGTTTTAGCTGTTCTATGTGAAATCCAAAATTATCGGTAATATTCTTACATTTGAAATTGTTGGATGTTTGACACCAGTTGTTCGATGAAATGCTCCACTAAATTTTTTTCAGGATGTGGTAGTTGGTTATGTTATTCTTTAATTATTTTCTCATCAAACTTTTATATAAGGAGTTATGGTTCCTGCATCGTGTAAACATGCTTCAGTCATAGCTTGCTCTTGGAGAAAATCCATCAACAACGGAAATGCTTGATACGAGATTGAGAAAAGAAAGGTGGAATTGTTGATATGTCTATGTGAAGTGCTTAATATGTTTGGAGGATACTGATGGAGTGGTGATTGATGGCCTAAGCTTACATACAAACTGGATCAAAAACTCTCCCGGGATTTTTCACTTTTTATGCCGACTCTTGGATTTGCATTTTTTATTTTTTAACTACTTTTATTATATACTAAATTTACACTTTATATTTAATTTATACAATGACTTTATCTACTATTTATATTCTAGTAATAAATAGGAGAATCTTGGTGATTCTATTAGCTAGCAACTTTGATAGAATTTTACCAATAAAATTGCATAGGCTGATAGGTCTATAACCTGAACAACTAACTAGTGGAGTCACTTTAGGTATCAGGCAAATAAATGTGTTTGTATAAGCTCCAGACATCTCACCACTAGAGAAGAAAGCAGAATTGCTTGATAAACTCGTTGTTGCAGGATATCCCACCATAAAAGAAAAAACGATCTAAACCATTCACTCCTGGGGCACTGTCTTTACTCCTTTCGCAAATTGTGTCTTTGACTTCTCCCATTTCAGGCCAGACACATAGTGTTTCATTCATAGAGTCAGTAAGGCTGTCCACAAGGGGGAAGAAATTTCTCTTCCATTTTTTGTGGTAACAGGTAGTAGGTTACCACCTTTTCCATCTTCCATGGACAACAGGGTTATGTTGTCCATGGAAGTTGGAAGGTGGGTGGAAGATTTTCCTTCCACCCACTTTCCACTCAATCAAAAAAAATGTGAATTAATTAATATCAGATTGGGTGAATATTAATATCAGATTAATTAATATATTAATATCAAATTAATTAATTAATTAATCAATATCAAATTAGGTGAAAGTGTATTAATTAATTATGTTTCGAATATGTATAGACTAAAAATTTATATAAAAGTAATTAATTAATACATGATTAATATTTTTAAAACAAGAATAATATAAATTTGTATAGATTAATGCTTGATTAATTAATTAATACTGGATTAATAATTTAAAAAATGGATAATATAGATATGTATAGATTAATACTAGAATAATTAATTAATACTGAATTAATAATTAAAAATGGATTAATATTGATAAAACAATAATAATGAAATTGTAAATATTAGAAAAAGGAGGAAATTTACTTTTATGGTTGTGGAATATGAAAGAAACATTGAAGAGAGACAATATGGATATCATTAGATGGACAAGATTGTGAAATAAGTATAATGGATATCACAGAGATGAGAGCTAACATAGACCACATCCCCAATCCTGATGATAATATCTTTAACAGGGATCTTGACACATGTTCTGATTCAGAACATGAATTTGATGCATTTCGTGTGAATGAAGAGGAAGGTGAAGAACTCTGGTCGGATGATGAGAGATTGGAGGAAAATGAAAGGAGGAAAAAGATAAAATCTGATAGGCCTACATGTTGTTACCCCCAATCCTTGATGGAAGATTTGAACTTGGCAAGAGATAAGGGGCTAGAACCTAAAAATGATGATTTAGCCAGAGAATTTGATAGTGACAATGAAGAGGATGATGTGTTTGAAACATCTGATCAGTTGCTGAAAGGAAAATTTTGGGAACCTAAGCAACTCGAATGGTGGCTTAACTCAGAGAACAACAAGATTGATATGGTACTAGAACCTGCCACAGATAGAATGATGGTACAATGTAGTGAGGAGGCGCACAATATAGAACATTTGAAGCTAATGGAGGTGGAGGATCCTATTGAAAAAAGGGACAAAGAATCCAGTCAAAACTCAGTGTACATGCCATTAGATGGTGATGTGAACCAGGAGGAACTTGATGAGAACTACGCAATTTCTGAAAAAATGTTAGTCTCATTAATGGTGAAGTACCGCAAAGAGCTTCAAAGCTTGATCACAGAATGTCTAATGGATGAATACAAGAAAGGTAGGATCATAGAACAGAACCCCCTGATACCATAGAAAGGGGAGAAGGTAACACATCCCCAAATCTCCTAAATAAAACGACCTGTGATGCAGTGAGAGGGTGGAAGTTTGGATGGTGATACAGAAGAGGAAATGAGGATGATAGCGAGAAAGTGGAACACCATATTGCAGTGGATATTACATAATCAAGCGAAAATAACTTGATAGCTCCAGAGGGAACTAAGGATGCGTCCAAAGAGTTTGTAGATCAACACACGGCCTCAATAACTGACAGCAACATAGTAGCTTGTAACTTGAGGAATATAAAAAACGAGGCTGAGGCCATACTTAATTCTGGAAAGCTGTTGGGGATCAAATATCATCTGCCTGATGTTGAAGTAATAAGTAACATCATGGAAATGGAAACAAAAGACATGGAAGCCAAAAGCCATAAGAAAGCCAAAAGTCAGAAGAAGGGAGATAAGACAAAGAAATCACACCTCAGAAGTAAGTGAGAAGAAGAAATCAAGAGTCAGGAGGTAAACCTAAACCTCACAGAAGAAAGATGCATCTCATCACGTATAATGTAAGAGGCATGGGCGGTAGCAAAAGAAGAAGAAGCATAGAAAGATTACTACTGAAACTCAAAGCTGATTTTGTGAGCCTATAAGAGACAAAGTTAGAAAGTACTTCGAGGAGGTTGGTGGCAGAGTTATGGTACGAGGAATCTTTTGATTGGGCTTATGTGGGATCGAAGGGAGCAGCAGGTGGACAATTATGTATCTGGAACCCGAGCAAATTCAAGAAACTAGAGATATGAGGTGAAGATGGTATGTTGGGAGTTAGGGGATGGTGGTATGAAGAGTCATTGATCAGCAACCTTGTAAATGTATATAGACCCTCAGAATTGTCTGAAAAAATTAGGCAATGGAATAACTTAAGAGAAAGATACCTGGGCAAAGAAACACAGAAATGGTATTTCATGGGAGACTTCAATGCCATATTGAAGGATTCTGAGAGAAAAGGAAGGGCGAGAAGTAACCACAGGGCAGAAATAGAGTCATTCCAATCATTACTAGACGACCTTTAGCTTCATGACTTGCCAATGACCAAGAGAAAATTCACATGGTATGTAACATCACTGAAATCCATGAGCAGGATAGACCGCTTCCTATTGAAGGATGAACTTTACAAGAGTAATGCAAATTGGTATGATTCTGACCATGTCCCTATCAGTCTATGCAACAAAGTTGTGGACTGCAGTCTAAAGCCGCTACGAGTGCTAGATAACTGGTTGGTAATGGATGAGTATAATAATATGGTTAAAAGCTTCTGGAATAACACACAAATTGAGGGATACCAGAGTTACGGGATGAAAGAAAAAATGAAGGGGCTGAAGTCAGAGATAAATTACTGGAATAAAACTCAAAACCGTAATGTACACGAGCAGTTTGAAGAATCGAGGAAAACTTGGAATAACATGATCATACAGGCAGAGGAGTCTCCAGTGGAAATCTCAGCAACATCAGATAAGGAGGAACAGATTTGGAAACTCAAAAATGAAATAAAGCAATTGGAAAGAGAGGAGGAACAAATCTGGGCTCAAAAGTCAAGGCTGTCATGGATTCAACATGGAGACGAAAATACAAAGTTTTTTCATAGTAAGGTGCTCAGAAACAGATCCTACAGCAACATACAAGGCATATGGGAACATGGATAGTGGATTAACGAGGTAGAACAAGTGAAAGAGTGCTTTAGACAACATTTTGAAACGAGATTCACAAAACCACATAACAGTCGGCCAACAATTCATGGACTGGGATTAACACAACTATCTGATGAAGAGAAAATGGGCCTCTCAGCAGACTTCACAGAATCAGAAATCCTACATGCTATAAAGATGTGTGGTAGCACAAAAGCTCCAGGACGAGATGGGATAAACTTTACGTTTATTAAACACTTCCTCACCAACTTTAAACCAGACATACTGAAGCTATTTGAAGAGTTCCACAGAAATGGATGTATAGTGAGAGGAGGCAATGCAGCATACATCACATTGATAGCAAAGACTCCGACTCCATTAAAGGTATCAGATTTCAGACCCATTACTCTAGTTTCTGCAACCTATAAAATGATAGCCAGGGTTCTGGCCATCAGGATGAGCAATGATATGGACAGAATCATCTCACCAAATCAGACGGCCTTCATTGGTTTTAGATAGATAATGGATGGAATTTTGATTGCCAATGAGACCGTTACAGATGCACAAAAGAGAAAGATACCATCCCTATTACTGAAAATTGACTTCAAAAAAGCATTTGATCATGTGAACTGGAAATACCTGGATAGCATAGCTCAGAGCATGGATTTCCCAGAAAAATTCAGGAACTGGATCTCTACATGCCTAAAGACAGCCTCTTCATCAATTCTGGTTAATGGTAGCTCAACAAGAGAGCTCAAATCAACCCGTGGAATCAGACAAGGAGATCCCTTATCACCATTTCTATTCATCCTGGCAGCTGAAGGCCTATCTGCAATGATCTAGAGAGAAGTTAATCTCAAATTACTGGACCTGCTGATGGTAGGCAAGGACAAGGAGATAATATTACACCTTCAATTTGCGGACGACACATTATTATTTGGAGAAGCAAGGTGGAAAATAGTCAGATGCTACAAAGCTATTCTAAGAAATTTTGAGATGCTCTCTGGACTGAAAATCAACTACTCGAAGAGTAGCTTATCGGGGATTAATGTAACTGACTGGGAACAGGAGAATATGGCCGAATATTTGAACTGTTCTGTAAGCCTGCCTTGGTTTAATGGTGGGGAGAAATGCTAAGAAAGGAGCAACCTGGTCAGTTGTGGTGGAAAATACAGGAAGAGGTTGAACTCATGGACTTGCAAAAACTTATCGGCTGGAGGAAAACCGATTGCCATTAACTCGGTGCTTACTGCACTGCCTTGTTACTACTTTAGCTTCCTTCGAGCACCTAGGAAAGTCATCAACCAATTAGAAAAACTAATGAGAGCTTTCTTCTGGAACAAAACGGAAGAAAATAGAAAGATAAACTGGATCGCCTGGAGCAAAGTTGCACACACTAAATAGAGAGGGGGATTGGGGATAAAACAATTGGAACCCCACAATAAATCCCTTCTAGGAAAGTGGGGGGCCAAAATTCTAACCAATGGTGATGAGTTGTGTTTGTAGGTACTCAGATCCAAGTATGGTGAAAATGGAACACTGAAAATTTGACTGCTGACAGAAATGAAAGCTGCTCAACCTGAGACAGCATGCTCAAGAGGAAGAAGACGTGGTAGTGCCTATGATTCACAATGGTGGCAACAGCTCAAATGCACTCTAGAGGAAGAATGGTTCCAAACAAACTGGAGGAGACAGGTGGGAAATGAAAAGAAAACACAGTTCTGGGAAGACTCTTGGATGCAGGAAAACCAGCTAAAAACAATCTATCCAAGGCTGTACCGAAAATCCAGGAATAAAGGCCTCATAATTGAGAAATTTGGCAACTGGATACTAGGAATCTGGCATTGGAATTTAGAGTGGAGCAGAACATTAAATGACATCGATGCTGCTGCTGATCTCCAGCAACTACAAGAAGAACTGGCCACAGTAACACTACAAGAGAAGACAGAGGATCAGTGGATATGGAAAAGACAGAGTGAAGGCAGATACACCGTTAGAACAGCTTATGAAGGCATCATCCAATCCTCTCCACAACCATTTGATGAGATCAAGGCCAAGGAGCTGGAAGCAGTTTGGCAGCAGTACACACCAAAGAAAGTATCGGTATTCCTATGGCGCCTATTCCAGGACAGATTACCAACGAAAGACAATCTTCAAAAAAGGAAGGTAATCCACATAGATGATCCGATTCTGTGTTTCTTCTGCCAGGTGAACAGGGAATCCAACCAACATATATTCAGGGAATGTCCTTATACAAGGGAGATATGACTAAATCCATCTCAGTGGCTAGACATGCCAAATAATCTCCAACAGATAATGTCCAAGGAAGAGTTCTCACAGCTCAAACCTGCAG
>JAOYMZ010001728.1:0-24920 GCA_025802335.1 Pinguicula primuliflora | reverse complement strand
CTGAACTTCCGAGAGACCTTTTCTTCATACATCTTCATTTGGTTCACATTATTTGCGTTAGGCTGTATAGGATCCACATCCGACTCAATTGGTTCCCACAAAAGTTGTCCTTTGAGGTAAGCCTTCATTTTCACTGCCCAGATTTGATATCCATCCCCGGTGAAGAAAGGAACAGAGGTTCCAGCGGAAGGCTGGGTTCCCAAATTTTGAGTAGCTATCGAAACCTCCAGCTCCGATACCACTGTTGATATGAGGACTTACTTTAGAGAACGATTATAAGAAGAAATATGTAAGGGTTTTGTATTTCGAACAGAGTTTCTGTTCTCTGCTACAGAGTTTTCCTATCGAAGAAGGAAGAAGATAATTATTGAGGAGGAAAGTTTTTTTTTCTCTTATCTTTTCATCACTTCTCGTTTTTACATATATAAAGACGGTTTACAAAAGTAAAACAAAAACACGCATTTATCATTTTACACGATTTGTACATCAACAAACAGACATATCAGTCTGATGTCTTTGTTAGACAAAACAGATTCACACAACTATCAGTGAACAAAACCAAAATCATATGTAAAAAAACATAACACTCAGCATCACTTATCTCAACACACCAAACAATGGATGAGAAGAGAGACCGACACACGCTTCTTCAGATCTTACTTTAACGTTTCAATTTGGTCTTTAGGCTATTTTGTTTCAAAACCCACTCAGCTCCACCATATGGACATGTACGGATCATTTGCAGCCTTTTTCAACATTATCTTCCCTATCACTGTTACAAGAAAATCACACTTTCCAGTCTCTTACGCAGTGAAAAGATCTGGACCGAGGTTAAAAATGTTTACTTTTATGGGCCTTGCACTTTTTCTTGCAGGCACTTTTTCCTGACTATAACGGTACAACTGCAGACAAGTGTGGGATGAAATAAATGAGTTATTTACTCAGTGTAAGCAGGCGAGCATTTATTTATTTGCTATACATCGGGTATAAGTATAATAGAGTTTACACATTTGGGCATGTATGTATAGGTGTTTGTGATAATGCTTGGCTTGGTTCTGTCACTTGCTCTGCCTTTGGTGATAGTTTTCTTGCATGACAGTAACTTTAGCCGGGATGGACCCATTTTACATCTTCTAGCAACAGTAGTCAGTAAATATTTTCCTGTGTGTTTGCGAGTTTTGAGCTTGCCATTCCCACACCTAACAGGAATTCATCCATCTCCTTCCCTCGCGTTCTGCAGATTCTATGTGTGCTTGCAGTGATGTTTTTTTCCAACTTCGTTTCATGTAAAAAGTATTAGGATTCTGTCAACTTGGATACCCTTTTGGTGTTGCTTATGGGTTGATTGGCTGTTATGTGGAAATTTAAATTTGAGGAGTGAAAAATAGTTTCTCAGAGTTATGGCTGGCTTGAGAAGCAGTGGCTCAGTACCATCACTGCCACCGCCACGGCCTAAATCGCCGCGGGAGTATCCAGATTTGTATGGGAAGCGGAGGGAGTTGGCCAAGATTCAGATGTTGGAGAGGGAAATTAGTTTTCTCGAGGTAAGTTTAAGGTTGGATAACTTAAGATGATAACGGTGGCCTTCGTAATTTACAAAATGTTCTGTTGTGTAATATATGGAAAATTAGCCTATATGGAGAATCATGCATTTTGCAATTAATGATAATTTGAGAGTTGGCAACATTATTTAGGATTTATTTTCTTTTCGTGGGCAGGTGGAATTGAAATCCATTGAGGGCATCCTGCCAGCATCGACATCTTGCAAAGAGTATGCTTAATTTTTTGAATTGCACACTAATCTTTGCAAGTTTAAGAGACTTTTGCTACTAGGCCTTCAAATTTTGATGTTGAGCAGCATTCTCGTGACGTCTTGTATTCTTGAATTAGCCAATTATCATGATATCTTAGTCTGAACTAATTAATATTTTAACATGATAGGATTGCAGATTTCGTGATGGGAGCTGCAGATCCTCTAATACCCACGTAAGACTAGGTTCTGAATTCTTGGTTCCACACCTGTTGGTGTATGGGAGCAGGGGAGCTGCAGTGACTTAAGTTACAGACATAGTGTGCAGTGGCACACCGAGATTGGTGCGGCAGTGGTGGGTGGTTAACACTTCTGCACAGATTGTATATCCAATTCCGATGTGCCACATGGGCACTGCACACTATCCTCTTCCGTTGATGTATAATGTTAAATTGGTCATTTGTGAAAGTGCAATTAACACGTTTGTTTTCATTCATGACATTAAAGCAGAATCAACAAATCGAGGAGATCATGTCGTTTATGGAGATGGCTCTGGTAAGCACTCCTGAACTCTGTTCTTTCTCGTCTTAGGAGATATCTCACTAGGATATGTCTAAAGGCGGATCCAGAAATCGCAACTGTACTAGTTATATAGTATCGCGTCTAGTTCACCAGCAAAATGTCTCTCAATAACTATGTGAACTTCATAGGATGACATGCTTAAAACTTTTTAATGGCTTTACCATATTGACATACTAAACTTCGTTCTACAAATGGTAAGTATGCATTTTGTCTTCCTCGGGGTTTCGAGAATAAACACCAAAGCCTGTGCAAGATTTTCGGTTCTTTGGCTTCTTTTATGAACAGAACTAAACTTAATTGTTCGCTTTCTAGCTGATAATTCCACATATGAACTGCTATCCCAATTGGTGCAGTGGGTTACCACATTTATCATTGTCGTGGGTATGGTGTGGTAGTTTCTCCTCCAACGCCGACGTGCCATGCTGCTACAACATAATGATATGCAGCAAAGAATGTTCCAATTGCCAACTCCCCAAATGTCGCTTCTTCTACTGCTGGAATATCCGTTGCTTTAGTCACTCTATGCGCTGACGAAGCTGTTGCTTCTCCTTCCCGGCATGCTCTTGCATTCAATGTAAGTGTCATCCCAAGTTGAACCTTGCTCGATGCTGTCAAAATAGTTATTGCTGCCCTTGCTACTTGTGTTATTAACAGAATCGGAGCAGATGTATAAAGAAAGGCCTTGAATCATTATTGTACATGCCTCATTTTGTCTTTGTTTTTAGTTGCACCTTACCTTAGTGGGATCTCACTGCACACTATGCAGTGCTACATGGGGATTGGTGTAGTAGGTGGGCTGGTGTTCAATGCTTTTGTGCGGGTACGCTACTGGCCAATCCCGCAGTACTAAAAGGGTACTGCACACTATGACTAAAAATTTAGATAAAGTTGTTGGAAACAAGATAAATTGATAATAACCGAAAGAGACTGAATCAGGAACTTGTTATTATGCACTCGGGAACAATGTTGCTTTGCTGTATGTTTGTCTGAACTGATTCTGTACCAACTGTGTTAGTTGTTTCTTCCTGGTAATATAAGGGATTCAGCCAGCCAGGCAGACACCATTCCTGCTCACTGGCCGTATGACTCAAAAGCGATAGGGCTCGTCACTCGATACCTGTTATACCTCCAACTGATGGAACCAAACGCAAACTGAGGCAGACCTTCAGTGTAATTCTTCTTCACCGAGAAAGTCACATTGTATTGTATCTGCTGCCTTTTCTCCTTGAACACGAGCTTCCTCGGTCTGACTGTCAATTTGACAAACGAAGGCACCTTGGCTGAAAGACGATACACCGACGGTGCAGGGCCGACGTTTGTTAGAACACGGGAGTAACTCACGGACTCTGGTCCTGTTAGCAGGACCGAGAAGGATGGATAGTTGAGTTGTCCAGGTCTAGAGAGCTTCTTCTCACAAGTTGCATTTGGTTTCCTGGTAATGGCTTGTACGGTCGCTAGATCGTAGTTCAAGGAGCATAGGAACTGAAGGTAATCGTCGGGTGTTAAGTCGTATACGAGCCCGGGAGAGACGGCCTTCCGCGGATCAATGTGGCCAGATCCATAGGCGAAAGGGGTGGCGGTGGAGGAAGTGGCCTCGTCACGAAGACGAGATTTGGTATTGTCGAGTGTGTACGCCGTCGTCATCAGAGCGGACCTGATGGCGCTAGGGGTCCATTTCGGATGCACAGCCCTCAGCAATGTCGATACGCCACTGATGTGAGGACAGGACATGGAGGTTCCTGAGTAATAGAACAGAAAACACAAAATAAGTAAGCCATAACTTAGACGGAATTCGTGGGGAACTACTATTGAAATACTTGGAATCCGAACCCGATATGATGTTGAAATTGGTCCTCCTCTTGTCGATAGTAAGTCCGGTTGGCGCGACAGCCCTCGTCCACGCTGCTAAAATATTGACTCCCGGACCGATGACGTCCGGTTTGAGAATCTCCGGCGTCACCGTATTCGGACCCCTGGAGCTGAACGCAGCCACCACGGGTGCAGGCTTCACGTTCACAACCGTACCGGCGAAACTGATGGCGACTCTGGGATTCTTGGCTTTTGTAGCGTACTGTATGATCTCTCCTCCCTCCTTACTCCCCACCTCCAAAGCCGGGATCAAGTGCGGGTCCGCCACCAGCTCCTCCCCGTTCTGATCTGTATTCGCCAGTATCATACCCACACCGCCGGCTTCCTCCACCACCGCACCCTTTTCGACACGTGCGTTTCCCCCACGCTCACAGATGACCACTTTTCCGGTCACCACCTTCCTATCAAGAGTGCCGTTGCGACAGAGATTACTATCACTCTCATCGCTCCCTTGCATATACACCAAAGGATAAGATTTCTTCAACAACCCTTTCCCACTGTACAACGACGCACCTTCATATCTCCTGCCGTTGCCGAGCTTGGCGTAAGACGGAAAATTCCGGTCTAAAGTGCCGGCGCCGACGGTGATGATCCACGGCGCGATGTTCGAAACGGAGGCCTCGGCGGGGCCGCTGTTGCCCGCGGAACACGAAACCAAAATCCCTTGGGCCATAGCCGCGTAGGCACCGATGGCTATCGGATCGCGTGAGTAGTCGGAGGAGCCGCCGCCGAGTGACATCGACATGATGTCGACGCCGTCGGAGATCGCGGCATCCATGCCGGCGAGGATGTCGGTTCCGAAACACCCTTCGTCCCAACACACTTTGTAGATCGATAGACGTGCGTGATTGGCCATTCCACGAGCGGTTCCATTGGCGTACCCTAAGAAACTGGTCTTCTTCACGGCGTAGCCGGCGACGGTGCTCGCCGTGTGCGTGCCGTGGCCGTCGAAGTCACGGGGTGTCTGGGGGACCTTCGTCTCCGTCGACGCTTCGTACCCTTTGGAGTAGAATTGAGCGCCGATTAACTTCCTCCCGCAGTGGAGATCTGGATCGAAATCATCCGCCACCGCGCACTTGCCGCGCCACGTCGCCGGAACCGCGGAGAGGCCGTCGCCGGAGAAGGATTTGGATTCCGGCCAAACCCCGGTATCCAAAACCCCGACTATCACCTTCTCCGTATCTCGATTGAGTTTCTTGAACTCGTACCCTTCCCACATGCCATAGTCGTCGGGTTCGAGACCGAGAAACTTGGGCGTCCGTGTGGTTTGTATTTGATACACGGGATCCTCGTACACTCCGATCACCTCCTCGGATTGACGTAGTGAAGCTACTTGGTCCGGCGTAAGAGCGGCGGCGAAACCGTTAAAGGCTGCGTCGTAAGTGTACAGAAGTGCGTCCTTGGTGGCGGAGGTGACTGAGTATAGGTGATCGTAGTACCAATCGGCTGCGGTGGTATAAGTTTCCGGCTTGTGGTTGTGGTTCATGTGCACGATGTATGTTTTTCCGGCGGATACGGCCGTGAGTAAACATGATTGTAGGATTACGGTGATGATGTCCCTCGACGCCATAACCATTGATGATGAACAAGTGAAAGATAGATGAGACTCAAGTCCAGTTGCATTGCCGGGAAAATATAAACTTTGGAGACGGAAACGTAGAATTTCAGCTAATTCAGATTAGCAATTAATGACACTAAAATTACAATAATGATAGCAGTCCACAAATATTCTGGACAGCAAAAAAAGATAAAATGAATAAAAATAAATCCATTTCATAATTTTCATGCTACATATCTTTAAAAATTAGTTTTTTTAAATAAGTGACGGTGAAGACATGTCCTGCCCTTTGGATAAACAACAACTAATGATTATGCAATCAGTCTTTAAAAATTAGTTCTGAGTTTTCATTTTGTCACTCATAAAATATCGTTTAAGTTTGGAGTTAAGTTTGTTACTCTTAAAATCTATATTTAATAAAGTTTTAATTTTTTTGCGATGAAGATATCAAAACAAAAATTTATGATATGTAATCAAACATATCCGGCATAAAAATCACACAACTAATCTATTTTTATTTATTCTTATTGTTTTAAATATTCTAAATTAGTATTTTTACTACTTATCCATAATTTTATGGACATGTAGCATCACCCCTAAAATTTACCTCCGCAGGGATGATTTTTGGCTTGCAATAATGATAGGTGTACATAATTTTTATGTACATAATTATGTACAACCAATAGAATTTGTAAATGTGTCATTGTAAATGGGACCACACATATTTTATTAGTGAATCATTCCAAGTGTACACATCCTATTGGTTGTACTTAATTATTTGCACCCAAATTATGTACGCCTATCATTTCCTTCTGGCTTGGGGTTTCTATAATATTTTTAGCGATGCACATAATATTTCCATACATAATACTTCCAGTACATGAGGCATATTAACTACTTGAAAAAAAAACAAATTTGAGAAAAATAGTCCGATAAGAGCAACCTGATATTGTTTGTAACCAGGAGACTGTCTCACGTGAAGAATGTTTTTTTTTGGTAAGTTCACGTGAAGAATGTGCACAAGAATCTGGACGGATGAGGAGTTTGGCTGGTTAAGTCGAAACGCTACTGGCAGATCGGGCGGGCTCTTGTGTATCTGAAAAAATGACTGTCTTACGATAATAGACTCTCTATCTAAAGATGACTTCCTTAAAGTATCAGGCTTTTGTGGGGTCTATCGAGTCTAGGCTAAAAACACAAACGTTTATGCGCCAGCCTGTATTGTTGCTAATATTTTGCAAAGGCAACTAGAATCTTAGTGTGTTGCAGTTGACTTCAATGCGGTAAGGGGAGTCGAGGAGCGAATAAGCCCGAGCTTGCCAAACATGAGGGAAATGCTTGATTTCAACTCGTTCGTTCTGGACTCCAGATTAGTTGATTTGCCTCTCCAGCAGGGGAACTTTACATGCTATGCATGGCGAGGTACTTGTAGTAGCAGAATTGATCAGTTCCTATTGAATGAAGGGTGGACTAACAATTGGCATAACTTGTTTAAATATGCCATTCAACGATCCATTTCGGACCAATGTCCCATAATCTTGAAACGAGAGGATCTGGACTAGGGTCCCAAGGCAATAAAGATGCTTGACTACTGGAACAACCATGAAGGCTTTGATGAAGTAGTGAATACCGAATGGAGTACATTAGTTCAGGGGTTATATGCTCCATCAAAGGTTCAAAAGTCTGAGAATGAAGCTTAATTAAAGGAACCTGAATACTTTTGTCAACATTGAGAGGATAGCTGATAGGTTGAGGCATGAAGTTGGAACACTGGATCTCAAATCGTAGCCGCCCTTACCTGCCCAAACAGCAATGGGCATTAGTGGCATAGGGGATCTCAGTGGAGGTTGGTCCGCCGGCGGCATTTCAGTCACCAGATTTTGGCTTGCCGGCGAATAATTTGGAGATTCATCAGTTTTGTGATTCCCTTTCTAAAATTCTTCTTCTTCAAGCTCCAATTCATACACACACCCATCTATTTTCACATGTTTGAGGCCTACCAAATCCTGACGACTGGAGGTAGCTATTTGAATTCTGCAGTATTGAAAATGTGTCCTCTGTAGTGATTGATCATCAATCTGAACAACTTTGCCGAACTTTGAACCAACCCATAGCAGACAGTTTTCCATCCAGGCATGTACTGGCTGTCCTCTTATGCGGATCCACACTGTCCTCCTCTGCAGATCTGCTCCTTCCTCCCACTTTTGTATATGAGAGAATAATGTGTCCTCCTCCTGTGAGCCAAGTTGTATCAAATTTTTCATTCGTTCCGCAGTCAGCCCTTGCACCAGGATTCTACCACCGGCTAACAGAGTCAGCTTAAAACCATCGTATCCACACATTTGCATCATGTTCTAGATTTCCTTCAAAGCTTGATCCCCACCATGTTCCATCTCGGCCACTATTGCATTTTGAAGCCATAGCTTGTCCTCAGGACCTGACCGATATTTCGGAGTATCATTCGAGACAATTTTTGGTTCCACATCACCATTCTTGTTCACCATGCTAGCATATGATATATCTGGCTGTATCAGATTTTCTTTTGCCTTGTTTCTCACAACAGATGCTGGTGCTTTCTCTGCCTGCTTGCTCATCTTGCTCGTGTCTTTATCCTGGGCACGATACTAGTTTTGATATCGCGCCACATTAACCTCCAATGTGCGGCTTGCAATAATTCTGCCTTTGATTTTGTCTGCTAATTGCTTCAGGTTTTTTACTAGGCCAAACCTACCGAGCCCAAATTTTCTTTCATTGTTGCCAAGCTTGGTTGTGATATAGACATCGTGCAATAGTCCATATTCCTAAAATATACCGCTGGCTTTCTTTGAATCCCAGCCCATGAGAAAGTTTGTGAAGAACAGCATCGTCAGCCTGGCCCTCATCTCTTTAATTCTTTCATATTGCTAGTTCTTTGAACTTTGCCCCTTGTAAATCAGACGCTGATGCACTGGCTTCGATGTTGCACAAGCATCCATTCCTGTTCGTCATTTGCTACCTGCTTCATTTTTTCTGCATCAGCTTGCTTCACTTGGTCTCCTTCCACCGGGCGAGCCGCTTGCTCGCTCTCCTGATGTGTTCCGCTCTCCATCTGTCGTTGAATGCCCGCCAACATTGAGGACTTCTTTTTCCGGGGTCTCCATTCCTTCCACTTGAATGGCATGGTGACTTGTAACTTGTAAGTGCATTTATGAGTTTCACACTTTTCATTTTCATTAGCTAGTTCCTTCATTTTGTACTAAGCATATATTTTCGTATATTTTCAAACTCTGCATATATTTTCATATATTTTTAGTCCCTTAGCACATCTGCATATATTTTATGTCCCTTAGTGATACAGCTTAAAATTTTGTACAACTTTACTTCATTCGTAGCCGAAATCTATTGTCCTTGTTAGTGTGGTTATTATTTTATTGGAATTATAGCCTATTTTGATAGTGGTATTAGCTCGTAGGGAATACAGACGCGGATATTAACTATGATAACTTGAGGTCGTGTCCTGTGACGAGGGGTGGGGGTAGGGTAGAGGTTCAAGATATAGGTTTACGATTTGGTACTTGGAATGCGGGAACTTTGACAGAGAAATCTTTAGAGTTGGTAGATATATTAAAGAAAAGAAGAGTTGACATGGTGTGTCGTCAAGAGACAAAGTGGAAGGAAGAGAGAGCAAGAGAAGTAAATGGATATAAATTATAGTACTCTAGATTGGTTAGTGGGTGGAATGGAGTAGAGATTATGGTATCAGAGAAATTCAAGGAATGTGTAGTGGTTATGATACTAGAAGTGTAGTGGAAGTGGTAAGGTGTGATGATAGACTTATGGCGATAAAAATAACAGTTGGGTTAGAGGTGGTGAATGTTGTATGCGGGTATGCACCTCAAGTGGGGCTAAGGGCGAGTGAGAAGCACACCTTTTGGGACAAGTTAGCTACTATAGTGAGTAGTATCCCTATGGAACAAAGGGTTTTCATCGGTTGTGATTTTAATGCCCATGTGGGGGTAGGGGTGGATGAGTATCCAGGTGCGCATGGTGGTGCATGGTGGTTTAGTCCGAGAAATGATAGTGGTCGGGAGGTGTTGGACTTTGCAGCAGTGCATGAATTGATGGTGGCCAATACATATTTTAAGAAGAGAGATGAGCATTTAATCACCTTCCATAATGGAGGGTGAAATACACAAATTGACTTTTTCCTATTGCGCAAAGGAATAGGATTTATTGCATAGACTGTATAGTTTTGCCAATAGAATCATTGGCGTCACAACATCGTCAATTGATGATGGATGTTAATATACGAGGAAAAGGGGGGAAAGGAGGCGAGGAGGTATAGAAAGGATCATGTGGAAGAACCATAAGGGCGAGGCGGCTATCGTCTTAGGGGTATCATCCGGTAGAGCGAGGCTTGGCAGAGAAGCGTAATGGTGGAGTGCGGAGGTGCAAACTAAAGTTAAAGCTAAGCAAGATAGATTTAGGCAATTTATGGCAGCAAATGGGGATGGGGAGAGGATGCAAAAAAAAAAAGAAGCATACCTTCAGGCAAGGAGTGAAGTAAAAAGGGCAGTTGTGGAAGCTAAAAGCAAGGCATATGAGGGTATGTATATGATATTGGATACTAAGGAGAGGGCAAAAGATATATACAGGCTTGCTAAGTCACGAGCTCGGAAGATTAGAGATATTGATAAGGTTAAATTTATCAAGAATGAGGAAGAAAAAATCCTTTTTTCGGAGAGTGACGTAAGGGAGAGGTGAGAACAATACTTTAGTAAATTATTTAATGAGACACATGAATATAGTGGATGGGGAGGGGATGGGAAGGCACACCGATCCATAAATCAGTGCGTGGTGAGACAAATATCGACAGAAGAGATGAAGGGAACCTTTAGTAAGAAGGGGGTGCAAAAGCAGTAGGGACAGATAATATACCGATTGAAGTGTGGAAGTGTTTAGGAGACATAGGAGTTGAGTGACTAACGACTTTCTTTAACATTATTCCGACGACAGGAAAGATGCCAAAAGCGTAGTAGTTCCACTCTATGAGAACAAAGGTGATGTGAAACAATGTGACAATTATCGAGGTATTAAACTCCTAAGTCACACTATGAAATTGTGGGAGAGAGTTATTAAACTTAGACTACGGGGAGCAGTGCAAGTGAAGGAAAACCAATTTAGTTTTATGCTAGGGAGATCGACGATGGAAGCAATATATCTCCTCAGACGGCTAATGGAAAAATATCAGCACGTAAACGGAATCTCCATATGGTCTTTATAGACCTAGAGAAGGCATATAACACTATACCACGAGAGGTTATGTGTGAGTGCTTAGAAATCAAGAAGGTCACATGGATATATGTGAGGGCTATACAAGATCTGTATGAGGGTGCGAAGACTAGTGTGCGAACTCTAGTGGGAGAAACAAAGTATTTTTTAGTGAATATAGGATTGCATCAAGGGTCAGTACTGAGTCTGTTTCTTTTTGCAGTAATTATGGACGTACTCTCGCAGGATCTACAGGATGAAATACCATGGTGCATGTTGTTTGCGAATGATGTTGTCTTAGTGGCTGAGACGAAGGAGGAGGTCAATGCTAAGTTGGAGCATTGGAGAAAGACATTGGAGGCTAAGGGTCTCCAATTGAGTCGCTCGAAGACGGAATATATGGCATGCGATTTTGCCGATGAAACAGAGGTAAGTAGTATGGAAGTTATGATTGCGAATCAGACCCTCCAATAGAAAGATAGTTTCAAATATCTAGGATCCATCATACAAAAAGATGAATGTGTCGAAGACAACGTTATCCATTGCATTAAGGTCGGATGGATGAAATGGCGGTCGGCTACTGAAGTGTTATGCGATAAGAAAGTCTTACTCAAGTTAAAAGAAAAATTTTATAGGACAGTTATACGACCGGCGATACTCTACTGGTCAGAGTGTTGGACTATGAGTCTTTCACATGCACGGAAACTTGAAGTGACAGAGATGCGGATGCTAAAGTGGATGTGTAATCGCACGGGATTAGACAAGATTCCAAATGAAGTATTTAGAGGTACACTAGGTGTCGCATCTATAAGTGCCAAACTGAGGAAGGGAAAGTTACGTTGGTTTGGTCATGTACGCAAAAGGAGTTTGGATGAGCCAGTCAGGAGAGTCGAAGGATTACAAGTCGAAGGTCGACGAGGGCGGGGGAGACTTAAGAGAACATGGGATGAGCAGATTCAGTTAGATTTAGAAAGATTAAAGCTCTCCGAGGACATGACCTCTGATAGAACGAGTTGGAGACGTCATATTACGGTTAGAGATACATAAGATCATATAGAGTAGTTGTTTGCTTATTGACCTCTAGACGGATAGAAATAAGTGGGACATACTAGTGGATAAGTTGCATTTAAGTGTATGTTATCTAGTAAAAGTAGAATGCAGTGATTTAATTTGTTCGTTATTTAGGCATTCATTTACTTCGATATGCACGTAGTTCATGGTTGGGGTAAATAGTTATTTCAGTTATACTTATTTCTCTTTCTATTATTTTTATTATTATTTTGAGTTAGGAGTCTCCACGGAAATAATTTTTTCACCTTAACGTAGAATGGGGTATGATTGTGGGACCTAAGGGTGATTTTTTCAGCCTTGGTATGTTTGGATTAGTTTGATTAGTTCCTTCATTCCGTATGTGGTACTGTGCAGCTCCCTTGGGATTTATGTAAAATCTCATATTTGATTATAAAAATTTCAGTCCACGTCCTGCATCTGCTATGTTTACCACTCACATAAAACTTCCTTCGGATAAAGAGGCATTCCTATCCTACGGTGGGATCTATTTGTATGTCTTTAATGCAAGAGTTGCCAAACAGCAACTAATTGGAAACACTAGAGAAGATGCTGAGATTGAAAATTCTCAACTGACTTCAATGACATTTTGGATGTAGACCATCCCTATAACCTCCCTAATGGGACAGAATACATAATTCCTTCCATACCTAAATGAGGGCTAAAAGAAATGTTATGCAAATAATATATTTTTTAATGTAACTTATTATGTATTAATAGAACACCTTACTTTAAGTTGATGAAAATCATAATACATATATAGAGTCAATATATTGTCTCGAATAGCTTCAAAATAACAAACCAAAAATAAAGATTTTGGCTACTGTCATCATTCTCTTTGGAATCGAACAACCGATGGATCCATGATACCACAGGATCTGCATCTCTATATGAACCACACCCCCTAATTAGACCCCAAGGATATACCACTGCCCCAACACATGACAACTTGACACGGTGGGGAATGACTATGGAGACTTATTTGTGCCCTTTGTACGACATACTTATTCATCGCCTGTCCGAATACAACAAAAAATTGAAATTATTTATACAGGTGGTCGGAGGTAACAACATTAACCCTCAACAGAATCTCTGATCAATAGTATAACACATAGGCATTAGTTACTATCCGTGGAAGAACAGTATCTGTAACGCAGTCTGGAAAATGTGGAATAGAATAAAATTTCCAGCAAGAGATACTACAAAAAGAGCAAAGAGTGAAAAGATTCGGCTAAATCTATGGCTATACCTGAGGATCAACAATCACCAACGACCAGCGATTGACTTTGGAGGATGGATTCAAGAATCAAGACATCGAATTTAAGTGATTTGAGGGTGAACACTAAGAAATTGTACATACAGGTGTATGGCCTAACTTGGGCCAAAATGCATCTGAATAAATAATTACTTGTCCAAAAAAATCCTCATAAAAAAGGAAGACCAAATTGTTATTATTATTTATTTTGCATACAAAAACCCAGATTTACTTACCACAAGGAAAAATGATAACCTGTATTAGCCAATTTTCCAAAGTTAAACAATCAATAATTACTTATCCAAAAAAAAAACAATCAATAATTGCGTGGTTTTGTTGAACCAATGAATTTTACAACCCTAATCTACACTATAATTATTCAAATTAGTACTAAATATTCAATTCACACTTAAAGTTTACCTACCCAAAAAAAAAAATTCACACTTAAAGTTGATATATTTTTTGTTCGGGACTTTATTCCTTAAGAAAGTCAGCTAAAATGAATATGATGGTCCCTCGACAAACCTCTTTCGACGGAGGAACTTACGGTCGAATAGTAGCAATGCAAACTCACCATTTATCGATAACATGCCATCGTGGTTTGACCATAAATTTGAGTTTTGTCCATCCTCATGGAGACGAGTGATTTTTCCCACTCGCGACTTCTCCACATCTTTTACAAGTTTTGGTGGGTCCCACATGATTTATGGTGGGACCCACTAAGCACAGGAACACTTTTTGCGTGGGACGTGAACAAGTCGCGATAATGGGTCGTAGGATTTATCAGTTCACCTTGGAGACATGGGCGAATCTAGGATTTCAATGCTGTAAGTGCTCTTTTACGACTTACAAAAAAATGGAGCTAACATAAATTACGTAAATAATATTTAAGAATATATGTCAAAGAGGGGTTTAGCCTAATGGTTTTGTAGTGATAATTGCACTCAAAGGTCATTGGTTCAAATTCCCTCAGCGGTATGAGCCTGTCACATATGGATTGTCAAGTGTGGCTTACCACCGTACCGTAGTTTGCAGGCTATTGCGATAGGACATTGAGTTTACCTACCTCGTTAGAGTTCTCACGTTATCAAAAAATATATTTAAGAATACACTTAATTTTAATTATTACATGTACACGATATATAATATTTTCTATGTAATTACTTGATCGACGATATTTTTTTAAAACCACCTTTTTTTTATTAATGAATGTGAAAGGTACACAGTGTTTGTATCCTGTTACACCCAAAAATTCTATGAACTATTTTGTACTTGTGTCCTTGCTTGTATCAACAACTTTTCGACCATCTTATGCTCACTTTGTTCGTGTCCTTTTCTCCAGCAGCCAGCTTTGATCAGGCGTGCAGTCTCAGGAAGCCACAGCTGGGAAAAGCCCTTGGCTGCAAGAAGATTCAGTTTTGCTTTGATCATGCTTGCAGCTTCAGAAGACCACAACTAGAAGAGCCCCTGGCCGTAGAGAGACCACACTGCGTTTGATTATGTCCCTCCCCCAACAACATACTTGTGTTGATTCATGCTTACAGCATCAGACTGATAAATTTTAATTTATTCAAAGCCCGTTGTGTGATGGGCCAGCCGGTCGTTGACTCGTATTTAGAGCCAGCTCAGTTTATATAAAATTTATCATGATATCAAAGCCAATAATAGTCTAACGATCGAATGGCCTGTGTACGCTTCTGCTCTTCTTCGGTGTGGTGTTCAAGTCCGACGTGACTTGCCTAGTCGGACTTGAAGGGTGTTAAGGAAAATCTTGAAGATAAGGAAAGTTGTTCAATCAGAGAGGAAATTAAGGAACCTCAATCAGCAATAATTTGATGTAAATAAATATGGAAAGAATTGAATGTAAATACAGTAGGAAAAATCATACCATAGATAGCATAGGAATATGTCTATATAGCTATTGTAATGATCTCAAGCAAAGTATCGAAAACAGTTTTACCTTCCTTCAAATTTGTCTCAAATTCTTTCATGGTATCGGAGCCCTCATTGCTCGCGTAGTCTATTCGATCCTGAATAAGTCTGCTATTCAGAGATCCAACAACTTAGATTGAAGTGTCATCAATCTAAGTTTCAGTCTAAACAGCAGGACATTGTGTTTTGGTGAATCTTGTTCAAAGTATTCGGTGAAGTATCTGTCTTTCTGTGAATCAAAACAGGAGCAAGAGTTAAGTACTGCAATTCGTCTTCTTCAAAGCCACAGTTCAAGAATATCTCATGGCCTTTTCCTACTCCAACATCTCGCAATTTATCTCTATCAAACTAGATTCTACCAACTATCTCTCATGGATGTCACAAATTATACCTGTTCTACGAAGTTACGACCTAGTGTCCATTGCCGATGGAAGTTTACCTTGTCCCACTGCTACACTGCCAAAGCAAACAACAGAAGAAGGGCAGAAAATGTTACCTGATGATGTCAATCCTGATTTTGTTGAATGGTGCAAGAAGGACCAATTCGTGCTTGCGGTGATCAATGGATCACTTTCTGCCGAGATCTTACCTGAAATGTACGGCCTAACTAGTGCCTTTGCCGTTTGGGACAAATTATCACGGAGATTCTCTCCCAAGAATGCCTCGCGAGTGCTCAATCTGAAGCACAGACTCCAGAACCTCAAGCAAGGTCAACAATCCTGCGCAGCATTTCTGCAATTGGCAAAATTAATCTGAGCCGAGCTATCTGCCGCTGGCCAAAATTTAACCGATGACGAATTGATAGATTACATCATCGGAGGACTCTCCATAGCGTTCCAAATGTTCGTCCCCCACATCTCCTTTGCTCGCCGCCTTGCCCAACTCACTTTTGACGACTTTGAAGGCGAATTAATGACATATGAGGCACTGGTTACTGTCCCTGCTGCACCAGATGTGGATGTCATCGCGCTTTGGTCCTCAAAGGACATGGCGGAATTTGGCGATCCTTCACGGTTTTTTGGTATGCAGAATTGAGGTTCATATTGTGGTGGTAGAGGCAGGTTTATGAACGGAGGACGCTCTGGTGGACGAAATTTTAGCCGTGGGCGATTTAATTCCTGACGATTTTAGCCAATTCGATCGGTTACTGTCGTTTTTCTGGAAACGATGAATATGCAGTCAACCGGGACAAAAACTGGAGATGTAGTAAGAAAACTATGGGCCACGCTCGAATACATTTGGGCCTCGTCAGCAGAATGAATTGTATGGGCCAATTTCCCAATCCGGATCTCCTGTAGCTACTAGGCCGCCCCTCAACAGCACACATATGATGAGAAATTCCAGTGGGCCAAGCTCTCCTAGCCCAAATCCGCTTCAGTCCAACAGTGAACCCGGTATAGTCGACTCGTTTGCTTGCCAGATTTGTGGAGGCACGAGCCGTACTGCTCTCGATTGCTTTAATCGCATGGACTACACCTTTCAAGGCCGCATCCACCTGTCGAACTCATGGCCATGACAGCCCAAGCTAATGCAACTATTGATAACGGATTGTGGTTTGCTGATTCTGGAGCTAACAATCATATTACTAATGATTTGGCAAATCTTTCTGTGCAGGAACATTATTCCGGGGGCAACGCAGTGGCTGTAGGTAATGGAGAATCTTTAAAAATTTAGCACACTGGTTACTGTCCCTGCGCCACCAGATGCGGATGCCTTCGCGCTTTGGTCTTCAAAGGACACAACAAAATTTGGCAATCCTTCACAATTTTTTGGTATGCAGAATCGAGATTCATATCGTGGTGGTAGAGGCAGGTTTATGAATGGAGGATGCTCTAGTGGACGGAATTTCAGCCTTGGGCGATTTAATTCTGAACAATTTAGCCCCAATTCGACCGGTTACCGTCGTTTTTTCGAAAACGGTGAATATGCAGGCAATCGGGACGGAAACTGGAGACGTAGTGAAGAAAACTATGGGTTACGCTCGAATACATTTGGGCCTCGTCAGCAAAATGAATTGTATGGGCCAATTTCCCAATCCGGATCTCCTATAGCTACTGGGCTGCCCCTCAACAGCACACATATGATGAGAAATTCCAGTGGGCCAAGCTCTCCTAGCCCAAGTCCACTTCAGTCCAACAGTGAAACCGGCATAGTCGACTCGTTTGCTTGCCAGATTTGTGGAGGCACGAACCATACTGCTCTCGATTGCTTTAATCGCATGGACTACACCTTTCAAGGTCGTCATCCACCTGTCGAACTCATGGCGATGGCAGCCCAATCTAATGCAGCTATTGATAACGGATTGTGGTTTGCTAATTCTGGAGCTAACAATCATATTACAAATGATTTGGCAAATCTTTCTGTGCAGTAATTATTCTGGGGGCAACGCAGTGGCTGTAGATAATGGAGAATCTCTGAAAATTCAGCACATTGGTTCATTAACTTGTCACACTTTGCCTGGTCCTCTCGTTCTCTCAAATATCTATCATTGTCCAAATGCTTTTGCTAAACTACTTTCTGTTTACAATTTTTGTTGTGATAATAATTGCTTCTTTGTGCTGACTAAATATGGTTATATGATGAAGGACAACAAAACGGGGAAGATTCTCTTCCAAGGACCTATTGTAAATGGGCTGTATCCGATGAACCTGTCGATTAACTCTACTCTTAAATGTGATTTGACTGGCATGGTCGGAGTGAAGGCATCATTTAAGAACTGACATGAACGCTTAGGTCATTCTGCTGCTCCTATAGTTAGTCATTTAGTTCAGTCTAATAAATTACTTATTTCAGGTTCTAGTTGTCTAGCTTTCTATGAAGCATGCCAATTAGGTAAAAATAAGCAGTTGTCATTTTCTTCGTGTGAACGTTGTTCTCAGTTTTCGTTACACTTGATTCATTCTAATGTATGGACTTCGTCTGTGTCATCAAATACTTGTTTTCGCTACTATGTCGTATTCATTGATGATTTTTCGAGATTTTCATGGTTATATCCTTTAATTCATAAATCTGATATTTTTAAGTGTTTTATTGATTTTAAAGCACTAGTAGAAAATCAGTTTTCTTGAAAAATTAAGAAATTTTAAAGTGATGGTGGTGGTGAGTACATGTCTGCAACATTTAAATCCTTCTTGACCAAACATGACATCCTGCATCGCATATCTTGTCCACACACATCACAACAGAATGGAGTAGCAGAACGTAAGCACCGTCATCTAGCAGACATGAGTCCATGCTTGCTATCTAAAGCACATCTGCCTCTCACATTTTGACCTGATGCTATGTATACAGCTAATTATATCATTAATCGGTTGCCTACACCTATTCTTCAGCATGATAGCCCATTTTCACTCCTCTACGGCACTATTCCTGATTATTCACTGTTTAGGATTTTGGAGTGTGCATGCTATCCTTTGTTACGCCCATGTAACACTACGAAGTTTATGTACCGTAGTAAAAAGTGCGTGTTTTTGGGATATAGCATCCAACACAAAGGATATAAATACTATGAACTTATCACTAAACGTGTTTACATATCCCGCAACATCATCTTTGATGAGGAGAGTTTTCCGAGTATTCCTGATACAGCCTCTAGCACAGCATCTGGAGGAGCGTTAGCATCTGTTATGTCACTTTCCCCAGGTACCCATATTTCGCCTATACATGTTGCACCTTTATCCTCATCTACAGTGTTAGATTGTTTGCCCTCTGTCAGTACCATCCCAGCTGGTGGTATGTCGTTAGGACTTGACCCACCTGTTGCTGCGCCGGTACTGACAAATGCACCTGTTGTACCACTGTCTTCAGGTATCCAGACTTCGCCGACACGTGTTGCACATGTCTTCATCGTCTCTAGTGTCAGATTATGTGCCATCCATCAGCCCCGTCACAGCTGGTGATATGCCATCCAGCCTTGACCCATCTATTGTTGTGCCACTGCTGACGGATGGCTCACGATTATCCTTCATGTCAAATTTGCCACGTGGCACCTCGAAGGACCTCACCACCCCGACAGAGCCTCATCCTGAGACGACATGTGGTATTTCCTCGGGCCTTGACCCATCTGCTGACTTGGGATCAGACCTGTGTCTAGGGTAGTTAGGTGGTCCAAATATGCTGCGTGACCTATCAAGTATGGAAGGTTCTAACTTTTCTCCAGCCTTGTCACTTGAGTTTAGTATTCATATCATTCCCCATATCACATCGCGTCCTGTTACTCGGAATCAAATCGGGTCACTCAAACTTAAGTCCTTTTCTGACTTTCATATGTATTTTGCATCCAATACCTTGTATGTGCTCTGACCAGTGTGCAGATACCTTGAGAACCTTCCACATATCTACAAGCCAAGTTGTCTCTGGAATGGTGCGCTGCTATGAAAGAGGAATATGATGCATTGATTGCTAATTCCACTTGGTCTCTCTGTCCCAGACCTACCAGTTACAATATTATTCGGAAAAAATGGGTCTACAAGATCTAAACCAAGCCAGATGGCTCGATTGAGAGATATAAGGCACGATTAGTGGCACGTGGTTTTGAACAAACCTATGGTCTAGACTACGAGGAGACGTTCAGCCCAGTTATCAAACCTTCAACTATTCGCATACTGCTCTGCCTATCAGTACAGTTTTGTTGGTCTGTTCGTCAACTCGATGTTTCCAATGCCTTCTTGAATGGTATTTTAGTGGAGGAGGTGTACATGGAGCAACCTGTAGGCTTTATCTCAGCTGCTCATCCCGATTATGTGTGTCGCTTGCATAAAGCACTTTATGGTCTTCGGCAGGCTCTACGGGCATGGTATGTTCAGTTATCCAATAGTCTCCTCTCGTATGGCTTTCAATGTTCTTAGCTGGATACATTCTTGTTCACATATCATAAGTCTGACGCTCATGTTTATGTTCTTGTATACATCGACAATATATTGATTACTGGTACTCACCAGCATTTAATCGATGAGCTCGTCAGATGCCTCCAAGCCCGATTCAAACTTCGTGATATGGGAGAACTCAGCTACTTCTTAGGGATGTATGTGACTAGAGACACCACTGGACTTCATATTCGGCAGAGCAAGTACATCTATGAGTTACTGGAGAAAGCCAAAATGCTAGGACCGAAGCCTATATGGTCGCCCTCGTCCACAGATACTCGAGCCATGGACTTAACAGGCGATCCGCTCTCATCCACAGAGATCACTGTTTATCGGAGTACGGTCGGAGCTCTTCAATATTGCACACTAACTCGACCAGAGATTGCCTTCCAAGTTAATCAGTTGTGTCAATATCTCCAATAGCCTCTCTCCTGTCACTGGCAAGCAGTCAAGCGCATACTTCGTTATCTCAAGGGATCCAACAGTCATGGTCTTCTGTTTACCAAATCAGTGTCACCTACTCTTACACTAGAAGCATTTTGTGATGCTGATTGGGCAGAGGATAGACAAGATCGTCGGTCTACTTCAGGTTTTGGTGTATACTTAGGGACCAATCTGATATCGTGGACAATAAAGAAGCAGAATGTGGTAACTCGATCGAGTACCGAAGCCGAGTATCGATCCTTAGCTCATACGACAGCTGATCTGTATTGGACCCGAATGATGCTGAAAGACCTGCACATAGTTCTACCTCATATTCCGGTCATCTGGTGCGACAACCTGGGTGTCATGTCTCTAGCCTCGAACCCAGTCTTTCATGCTCGAACCAAGCATATTGAAGTTGACTATCACTTTGTTCGTGAGAAAGTACAGAATAAAGACATTCAGTCAAGTACATTCCCACTAAAGAATAGGTTGCGGACATCTTCAGCAAACGGTTGGGTACCTCTCATTTTCTGGAATTGCGAGACAAGCTAACAATCTGTGAACTACCCGTTAGCTTGAGGGAAAGTGTTAAGGAAAATCTTGAAGATAAGGAAAGTTGTTCAATCAGAGAGGAAATCAAGGAACCTCAATCAGTAGTAATTTGACGTACATAAATATGGAAAGAATTGAATTTAAATACAGTAGGAAAAATCATACCATAGATAGCATAGGAATCTGCCTATATAACTATTGCAATGATCTCAAGCAAAGTATCAAAAACAGTTTAACCTTCCTTCAAACTTGTCTCAAATTCTTTCAAAGGGGAGTGTTAAAGAGTTATTATCCCACACCGAAAGTGTAAGTGTGAGATAAGTAGTTTAAATAGGAATTGTGGGGAGAACTACTTACCTTGGGCCTAAAGTTTTAATGGTGACACCCACATTCCTACCAACTTAACCCCCACACGCACACCTATATACAGAGACCTAGTTGTCCCTGGGCTCGATTTATTCAAAGCCCGTTGACTCGAGTGTGATGGGCCGGACGGCCGTTGACTAGCATTTAGAGACGGCCCAATTTATATAAAATTGATCACAGACATCAGTAAAAACTCTTGGCTAGCTGCATCAGATGGCGTCACGCAGTGGCATCACCATCAGGAACCAACTGGCTTTTTTCACTCCCACAGTTGTGGTTTTGCCATTTCCCATGCATTGTTTTCCTCAGAGGCAATTATGCATTTGGGATGTAATCCATGGGAAAGAACAGTGACTATGTTGTGAGATCAATTTTTGTACCTTTTGCCGGAGGTTGTCGATGATTTAGCTTCAACCTCCATAGCAGTTGAGATTTGCAGTTTGGTTACTATTGAAGTTTCTGCTCTGATCTTTTCAACCTCCGTAGCTTTCTGAGTTGTTGGTTTACTGCAGTCCAAAGGTCCATGTAGAGTATCTCAGAAAAAATTATTACCAGCCGTTAACTTTTCAAGATTAAAGTGCATATTCTCTCATAGCCATAGTATAGTGATCATATCATGTACCTTGACTGGAGGTTTCAGCTAAGAAGTTTGCTTCTACCTCTGTATCAATGTAGACCACAAGAAGACTCCATTGAGGAATCTGTAGTCGAAGCAATCTATTTTTAACCTGCTGCAAGCTTTTATTGGAGAGTCCTCTTCGCTCATCCCGTAGAAGAGTTAAACTCCTTGCAAGTAAAGAATTTTCAGTATAGAAATTGTGATCCCCATATATGCATCCCCATTTAACAAGGGGAATTGCTATTGACTGGGGTTTCTGAAGTGCTTGATATAATTGTAGATGACCATGTTGCTCCTATATTTTTTGCAGCTTTGCATATGTGGTTTTCTCCCTCCATGGACATTGGTGTTCCAGTTTAAGCATTATATAGTTAAGTGACCGAGGAATTTCCATCTCAGTAACACTGTCAAAGTCTTTGATCGTCAATAGGCATAAGCAAAGCACTTTCAGTAAACTGGTTTGCCTAGCTACTGTTGCAGAAAAGGCTTCAATTATACGTCTCAGATGATATCTGATTATTCCCCCATAGCCAGTTCTAGCATGTTTTTAAGAGTATAACATGGTAAAGTTCAGTTTAAGCCTCTCCTGAGTTGGAGCCGTCCAGTTTTCTTTGTTTTTTAATGAGCTCTTTGGTGGAGGTAGAATCATTTTTGCCCTTGACAGAATTGCTTGTTCCATAGAACTAATGCTTTTGGTTTTTGTTTGACTTTGAACTGCTTCCTGAAGCATTTTAGAGACCGAGGATATGACTGATGAAACAAAGATTTTCTCTTCATTAAATTTCACCTGCATCATTGCTTCCAAATACACCAACTGATATATAGTGGAACATACTTTCCTGCAGAATCTCAAAATGGATCCCCCTTGCATAGAGTTCCATTGAAGAATGCGGCTTCCCAGAGTAAGAATAACCAGTGAAACATTGAGATCTGCTTCAAACTTCTTCCAAATTTCCTTGGCAAAAGCTCATGTGGAAACCAAGTGATCAATGCTCTATTCTAGTGGGTCAGTACAACATAGAAATTGGGAGATTTATATCATCAAAACACGACTGATCACCAGCTATAATTGTTTTTACCAGGCAGTTTGGATCATTTCAGCAATGTAGCCTCTAAGGGCCTGATCAGAGATCCATGTATCTTGCCACATATTCACCAAATTCCATCTCCAACTAGCCAGAGAATATTTGAATTCATTAGTTCTTCAACCTCTGGCAACCATCTCCCGGAATGTCAGCATTTCCATAGATAGTAGTCACACTTTGATTTTCTCTTGGGCCATACTTGTTGATCATATACTGCGCCCATAGTGACTTTCCTTCCATATAATGCCACCACATTTTCATTGAGATCGCTATCGAGATATCCACCAATCTCCTTACTCCCAGACCACCTTGATGAGGATTTCGTGAATGTCACAAATCCTATCGCAATTAAATTTATAATACCAAGACAGCTCTAAACTCATATAGAGAGTAAAGAAGTCCCAGGTCAATCTCGATGGATTTGGGGTGGGATGAGTGACTAGCTAACATTTAAGTGCCTAACTATATTCATAAAAGTAATCGTTTGGAGTTATTTTTATTTAAAAAACTAAAAATGCCGAATGTAAACTAAAAACCAAAACTAGGTAAACAAGAACTGGCCGAATGATGACTGGCCGATATTAGGGAAAGCAAAAACAATAGCTAAGTGAATTAAGACCAAGATAAATATGGTTTAGACAGTAACTCATTCCTTGATTGATAACCAAAACATACTCCTAACCCAATGTGGCTTTCAAAAGAATGGTGAGTCTATTTCTAGCCTTAGATCACTTGAACATTTAACCCTTTATAACTAAAGTAACATTTCATTAGGTTTAACCCCAATTTATACTCCTTTAGTCAACCTTAGGAAGTTAATCATCCATCCAATCCACCAAACATCAATGAAACTCCAAATAGATTTTAGGGAAAACATAATCATGTTTTCAAAACAAGTTCATGGGCTAAGTGCCCAATTCCATAAACAAACTACCTAAACATGCTAAACATAAACTAAACTACATAAAAGAGCCAAGGCAAGATAAAGAGGCAGTAGAAGGTCTCATTGGATGCAAAGGTGGAAATCCCCCTTTAAATCTAGATGCTTCCTCCTCCGGTGGTCGTCTCCGCCGTGCGCCGTCGAGTGACTGCCGTGCCGTCATTGCCGGGCCACCTCCTCCTCTCCAAGTTGCTGTTGGCCGTCCCCTTCCACTTCAAGAGATGATAAATTTCGTGTGTGTATTGTAAGGGGGGGGGAGAGTTGTAATGAGGAGTGGAGGGGGATATTTATAGTTGCATTTTAGGGTTTTGGATGAGGAAGTGAAATGTCTCTCTTGCCCTCAGAATTGGTCCACACAAGTTTTAGATAAGAATGCCAACTCCTCTTTTGTTCTCTAGTGACTAATCAAAATTTGGTGGCTAAGTTTCTTGACTTTGGGCCTTCAATTTCCACTTTGTTGGGCCTTTTTCCTCATTTTTCTTTCTTCTTCTTGAACTTGGCCCTTTAACATAAATTAGAATAAAAACAAGTAAAACAATATAAAAATACAAATAAAGATATGATTTCAATCAAATATTAGCAATTAAATGAGCCTAAAAATGCATATGAATTAGGCTCATCACTGGCCAACACTGCAGTTTAAGAACTCAGCCATCTCCTTCACAGATCTATCTTCTACATTCATACCAATCAATTTGCTTTTCGGAAAGTTTATGTTTAATCCTAATGCCAGTTCAAAGCACCTCAACACAGCTTTGTATGCTTTGATATTTTTCCAAGAGCTTTTGCCTAACAGAATTACA
>JAOYMZ010001718.1:0-24924 GCA_025802335.1 Pinguicula primuliflora | reverse complement strand
GTATTTATTTATTTTATTATTTAATTATATAGTAAACTGATTCAAATTATTTGCTGATATTTAATATTATTTTAATATTTCTTCATTATATTATATTTTTTAAAATAAATTGACCTTAGGTTTTAGCCCAGACTCGTTTTCTAGGCTAGTTCCATCATTGGCGACTCTCCTCACGAACCGGGCCATACTCGGGCCTACGCCCACGGCCGTGATCCAAACAAATTGCATGTTCCCATTAGGATTCGAATCCGAACCATTTGCTCTCATTAGGTCACCCCGTCTGAATTTCCGATGAAGATAACTTAACTTTTTTGATTAAACATTTTGCGGTTTGGACCCATATTTCTAAATTTTTTTTCCAGCAACAAAGCTATCATACTTAAAATTTGTTCTGATTTGAAATCATCTCTCCACCACAATTCTCAAATAGATCAAAAATAATTTTTAGCTAAGGTAAAGTATGATATTACTGAAACTAAAAAAGTATGATATTATTGAAACTGACATATGTTATAGGAAATGCTAATTGTACCTTTCTAATTTTACCATATTATTAAACCACATGATGTGTCGAAAATCAGATCACAACCTCAGTTTTTATAGTTTACTTTTAATCATTTTTATGTGTGTTTTTTATTGTTGTCACATGTATGCGTTTAATAAGTGTGTCAAATAAGAGTACACATAATATTACCCTATATTATATGCCGGTTTAGATTATATTTACACATATATTATATAGGTGGTTTCTATGTCCTCTCAAATAGTCATATTCTTACCCTCCATTTTAATTACACAATGATAATATCCGTTATCGAAATTGTTCACACCGTTTGAAAGTATATACACAGAAGACTGAAAGTCACATGGTTTGACGGAGTTCCAACAAGTTCATTCATCGCTAGAGTTGAAGGTTCGGTCCAAACTGGACCGGACCAAACTGTGTCTCGGTTTAAACCGAGACACCCGGTCTGGTTCAAGACCGGATTGCACAGTACCGATTTTGCAGTCCGGTAGGACCACAAAATCGTGACCCGGTCGGGTCGGATATTATTAAAAAATAAAGAATGTATTAAAAAAATAAAATAAATTATATTAAAATTCTAAAAAATATTTTGAAAATCAAAAAAATTACTACAAAATACTCAGAAATTGGTTAAATATCTTATAATTATTTTAAAATCTGAAAAGTGGGTAAAGTACAATACTCTTGGCATAATGAAAAAAAATATATAAGTCAATTTTATTCATCAACAATATTTTTGGCTCTTCTATTATCCTGCTTCAAATCTCGGATGTAAGATAAGACTTTCACCATATCGGGTGTCAAGTACGTTCTCCTATCGATCACAATGAGTTTGGCATATCAGGTGTCAATATAATACATGTAATGCAAGAGCTAACTTTTTCAAGTTAAGGTTTTAATTCTTTCATACCACTTTGAACAATATGATTTATAACATAACAAGCATAACTTTGATGAAAAAGTTGAGTTCTATATTGGTTCACTAAATTTGCATCCAAATCTTTATATACAAGAGTGTTAGCCGAATCAATATCTATAACCAAATAAATAATCTTATCTTTAATTCCATACTCTACTAGTTTATTTTCCAAACCATCATATATATCATCCGCATCATATCTAGAAATTAATTTCATAGCAATTATTTTCTTTTTAATTATTCAATTCACATCTATATAATGTGCAACTACACTTAAATATGAGTCTCTAGATGTAGAACATGACCAAATATCACAAGTTAAAGTAAAAGAGTAATTATTAGAGGCAAATTCGGATTTAAGTATAAAATTGTGATTATTATAATATTTCGTAATATCATTTCTAGTAGTAACCTTACTCAACCTAGTATGCCCGAGATAGAGTATTTTGCAAAATTTCGCAATACTAATAGGTAAATTCATGCAAAAAATTAATTTAACTAAAGCATCTCTAGAAGTTCGATCATCATATCTTCAAGTGCTTAACAACCCATCTTTACCAAATTGAAGTTGTATTTGGATGCCACCGGAAGGAGTAGAGGAGCTATGTTTCCTTAGGTAGTGTGTTCTCATGGTTGAAGTGTTGACATTAGAATCAGCCTCGTAAACCTTCGGATAATATTTGGAACTATTTCACTCCCCCTTTGTGTTATCATCATCAATTTCTATTTCATAAGAAAAGTGTTGCCACACATAAGATTTCCTTTGCTTCTTAGATGAATAAGTTAATGAACAATCCATCATCTACAAAATTTGAGAATTAGAGAATAGGATAATGCAAAGATAGAAGTGAATTATTTGTGAGATGTAGGGGGAGGAAGGGATATTTATTAGGGGTGGACAAACATGAAAAAATGCCAAAACATGGAATTCCCGTTTTCATGTTACGGATCTGTTTGCTTCCTTTTGTTGTTGTTTTCAATTGATGCAGTTTTGTTTTGCTTCCTAGAATGTTTGACCTCATTCTATTTTTTTTTTTTTTGCTTTAACAAACCGATTAACATACGCAGGGTAACATCTGCACATGAACTGCTTGAATACTACAGCTTGGTCATTTCAGTCTCAACAATTTGCAATCCTTACAGGTTTGGTGTACGAGGTTTCTTTTTGGATCCCATTAATTGTTCGTTTGATCTATTTTTGATTTGCAGCTCAATTCCGTCCTCCCTGCTCGGCGGCCAGTTCGAGAACTTTTCCCATTTGTTTGCTGCAGTTTCATGTTTAGCAAAAGTTTGTGCGCATTTTTTTCACGTTACGGACCGGTTTGCTTCCTTTGTTGTTGTTTTCAATTGTTGCAGTTTGGTTTTGCTTCAACATACGCAGGGGAACATATGCATATGAACTGCTTGAATACTGCTACTAAGTAACTGAATGCATTTGTAGAATCCCCTAGCCAAATCAGAATAGAGAGTTGCTACAGCTTGGTTATTTCAGATCATATAGTATTGTTTTCGAATTGCTTAAATTCTTTGCTGTGAATCTTACCTACAGTTTAGTTTCTGTTTGAAGGTGGTTCCACCTTGGGCGGATTTGTTCTATTTGAAGGAAAGCAATATACCCTTTTACATTAGCTTTTGGTATCGGGCAACTGGCAAGGTGTGGGGGTACTTTATATCGGGCAACTGGCAACCGGCAAGAACTATGCTAATCTTGAAAGTTTGTTAGTTCTCACCTCTCATCTTTGTTATTTTATATTGATTTTCTGTTTCCCAAATGTTCATATTCATCTGTGCAATTTTGAAGAAGAGACCTTTTTCATATTCCCATTCAACATATTATTAGTTTTTTTTTTCAGTGTGGAAGATGCCAAAAAGAAAATATATGCACTGAGACCTACAACATATCAAGGTTTCCAGGTCATATGTTCATGGGAAACTTCTGAGAAGTGTAAGGGTATGGATTCTAATTGTATCTAAAAAGTACTAATTATTACGTTTATTTAAAATTCACTCAGCTCGGGAAGTTTCTCTTTGGGCAGCCATTAAAAAAGTTGTGTTCGTATTACCAGACTCCTATAGTGATCCAGTGAATAAGGAATATGGAGGTAGGAATTTTTGATATATTGATCACAAAAAAATCGCTCACTAAACAAGTTTTTTGGAAAATTTGTTCGCAAAACGAAAGTTTTTCTGACAGTTTTTCCCACACTTTTTCAGCAGTTTTCTTCTTACGGTTTTTTCCACATGAATTGGCTTTTTCTAATTCATGTATTTTGTACTGTAGAAATTCATGTGTTTCTTCTAATTCATGCAGGTTACTACCCTGACTCGCTGCAACTGGAATGTGGCGTAGCGGCAAACTCCATGTCAGACTCCCATGTGAGGTTTTAGCTTCATTATTTTTCCCTTTACTGCATAATTATGCTGTTGATATGTGATTTGATATTTCTGATCATATTTCATTGATGCAGCATTATTGAAGCCTCATAAATCAATCTGTCCACTTGGCTTGCGTGACTGTAAATTCACCCGTAGGCTAATTGCAGGTTTGTTACTGATTTTTGATTTTTGTTGTTTTGGGGGCATATTATGTTGTTTTTATTATTTTTGAATTTCCAGTTCTAGGATTTGATTGTTTCTGACTAAATTCTATTACTGCTCGGTGAAACATTTTCCAACAGAGCAGGCACAATACCTACAACAAAACTTTCTTCTGAGAAAATTTTATCTCCTATTTGATTAAACTTCCTTTTGCTCTGATTATTATTTGCTAAAATTTGTCGTTTTCATTCTTTTCTATCAAAAATGTTCAATTACGGATGCACAAAGTTTGATTTTGATTTTTAATAAATGTTCTTATTGGATTTGGAATTGGTGAAATAGAATATACAGAAAACATCTCTGATTTAGAATTGGTAAAAGCTTATGTTCCTAATATTATTTTATGGGAATGTTTTTTGTTGCACCACTATCCAATTTCTTATTGCTTCATTCTCTATAGTTTTTAGATGTCAGTACAATAAATTGTTCTTATCTCTTGCATTTACGCGGTACATAATATTTTTGATGGGTTGATTTCTTGCTAGGAGTGTTTTTTTATTCTTATGTTCCTAATATTGTTTTCTTCCTACTACCTTTTAGTAGGTTGGCGTGAAAGCTTTTGATCAATCCATGAAGATTGTTGAATCGTTGAAGCCTTCAAAGCGGGTCTAGCGTATTTCAACTTTCCTTCAATTAAGTTGTATGGATTTGGCTATTGAGTCGTCTACTACTATATATCATTTTTTGCCTTCTATCAGGTTGGCATGCATGTTCTTATGGTGCAGTATATGTGCGGTTGATTGCCTATCTGAAGTCCTTGAAGCGCACTTCCAAAAGAAAGGAGCACCATAAGATGGTCTGAAGCTGCAAAACATAAGGCATTTTTAGGTAATTTTTTTCCTGCGTACAATGTAGTTTCCGAAATGTTGGCTCTATTAAATGCCACGTTTTAATCCACTACTGTTTGACGTGTACTTTATTTATCTTTGCAAATTCAATTAGTAGTTGCCTATATGGGGATCATAGGCTATCTGTACTATGCTGTAACAAGTATTATCTTTATAGTTATAAGAATGTCGGAGAGATATGCTTATATAAAGTCTGTACTTTGAATTGCTTCACGGGCTTGGACATGTGTGTGGAGATATATGCTTCACGGGATTGGATATTCTAAAGCAGCATTGAACCTTTCTTCTCATTCAGTTGCTTATTACCTGCAGATAGGATAGTGTTTGCATGCATCATTCGTACATAAAAGAAGTAAGACATAATTGGTGTTCAGGCGTTTTTGAAAATTATGTTGAGTCCATTCATGAGGAGAAACGCATACTATTTTTGTGCAGAAACACAGGGAGGGGATCACACAGGGATAATATGATGTGTGCAATGGATTAGACGAATGCTGAATGACAGTAAAGTGGTTATTCATGTGAGTGCTACCCATACGCCAACCTTAATTGTGACGAAGTGATGTTGTGCGCTTTGGGGTGAGTGTAACTGAATGTGTGAAAGGTGGATGAGGGTTAGAGAGGAAGAGAGACCCGCAGCTTTGGTAGGGTACATGCATTGTGTTACTCTTATACCGACGTGCAAATAAAATGGTTTCATAAAATAACCATATCTCTCCAAAAGCACTTTCAACATCTTAAAAATTCATCCAAATTTGGTATTTTTGTTTGTATTTTGTTATTCATGCAATTCCGTCAGATTAAGTATTCAAAAAATTAGTTGTTTTTCGGACTCGTGGCTTTAAGTCACGGGCAATTACTAGTTTTATTACATTTTATATTGTTATCCATTTAACTCACTAGCGCTTTATTTATGGAAAATATGGACGGAGTAACGCACGCGATTATTTGAATTTTCAAGTTTGCACCTGTTTTGAATTTTCAAGGCAAAGGCGTTATTTCACGAATAAAATCATCAAAAATCCTACCCATACACCAACGCAGAAAAGTTTGAGACGAAAATGGCGACGGTGATACTGAGATCGGGCATTCGCTGCGCCCTCCGCGGCGGTGCATCTACTCCGCGCACTTCGATTACACCGAAGAGACACTTCTCCTCATCTGCCTCTCACGATGAAGCAGGTATTATTTTTTTATTCAAGTATACCTGATCGAATTAGAAACTAAGGTTATGTGAAAATAACACCATGAAGAGTGAAATCTCGATATTTGACTGGTATTTCCCCAAGACATGTTTAGTTATTCTGGAAATTTTGTCCGTCTCTAGTCGAAATCTCTAGCAAAAAAGGCCGACGGTATTGGGTTGAATTGAAGGAGATGCTGTAAAATTTTATTAAGTGATCTTATGTGATTGGAGATCCTTATTTCTACTGTTCTCAAATTCCTATTTGTGTTTTTGTTTGATCTAGCCGAGGCTTCAAAGTGGGAGAAGATAACCTATGCGGGGATAGTATCATGCACCATTCTCGCTGTCGTTAACTTATCGAAAGGCCATCCACACTTTGAGGAACCTCCAGTAAGTACCATTCTCAAGATTTGATAATTCTGATGGTTATTTGGTATTTGAAATCAGTTAATATAAGTTAGCATGCTACAGCTTCTTGATTATGTAAAGTATCTTGATTCTTCTTATCTATCTTTCATCTTCTTCACAGGCATACCCATATCTGCATATCCGTAGTAAGGAGTTTCCATGGGGTAAGTTTCCTGTGAATTTCTTGTTTGATAGTTCCCAAAGCTTTAACGATTTTCCCTATACATGTGTATTTGTTTACTTGAAGAGATTTTATATCTTTACTTGTGATATATTACGTGGGTATTTGTTTACTTATGATGATTTGAATTGCATATTGAGATTGGCATCATGCCATTTTATATCTTTACTTGTGATGTGATATAATACGTTACTGTTCTAGATGTATTCTTCATATGATTTCTGTTGTAACTTAGCTGATAATCAGTTTTAAACGTTGTAAACTTGAAGAGACCGCTATTTGGTTTTTGATCAACAAACGCCGTGGTCTTTGCGAGCTATACTTGAGCATGGAGATTTTGCTGTATTATGTACTGAACTAAATTGTTCTATGCTGCATCAAGTTGTCACGATCCTACCTGTGACAAAGTTGTTTGATAAGAAAGAAATGTTTAGCTGGTAATGCTAATGGAAACTGGTTGTTCACTGCGTCAGTCTGTGTAAAGTGTGGTTGATTTTGTATTGAGTGCATTGTTTTCTGAACTTATACTCCATTGTGTCATTAGGCTTATTGCTCAGTATGATTTATTATTGCAAAGCTACATACTTCTTTCTGTGACATCAAATTTTGTGATTTCAGGTCCTGATGGCCTCTTTGAGAAAAAGGGGCATCACTAATCCCTCCAAGGTTCATTAGAATGGTTTCGACAATAATTTATCATGTAAGTTGATTTCTGGACTGCGTTGGAACTCATACCTTCCAGAATGTTCTAGATTTTCAATTCACCTAGTTATTTTGAAAATCTCTGAAATCAAGGAGTAATTATGTTTGGAATGCACCAGGGGTTGATATTGAAGATTTTGTTCACCCTAGTTCAATTGTGTTCATGTTATTGACAATTGTGGTAAATAGCAACATTTGGTAATCACATTATAAATATTATTTTACATTACATACACTTCCAACTTGTACATCATCAGTCTAAGTCTTGCACACTAATAGATAACACTAGACTAAATTACCTTAAAAGAAAGATAACACTAGACTACAATATAAGCCCCGCAACCCCAAAAATGCCATTAGCGGCGACTCTTACCAAACCATCATGAATAGAACTATATGAGGAGTGGGAGTATGTTGGTTTTAGTTGGTGACTCCGCAAACACATCCATTGTGCTAGGAGCTGCTTTTTTCTCTTCTTGAGAATATGAAGTGGGCGAGCCGTAGTTGCCGGCGTTACCAGTACTATCAGAGAAGAAATTCATTTTACCGTCAGTACTCGGAGTTGGAGCAGAGATTTCAGAAGCCTTTCCCTTCATGAACTGAATAGCAGACTCAATTTTACTAGGAGAGCCACTAAAGAGGCTCTCTTTCAGCTTGTCCATATTGGGAAACAATGAGGATAGTGTTGGAGTTGAAGTTGATGGAGAAGGAGATGCAGATGGGCTTAAATCTAAGTTCGTATTGATTTTCGTTCCCATTAGAGAAGTTGGGCTTTCTGTTTGACCATCCTTCTGAATCACTGATTCAGTTTCTCTCATCAACTGCTTGATACCTTCAACACCCCAGTAAATCTTTGAGGCTGGTGCTGAAACTGGAGCAGAGGTTGGAGCAGAAGCTGGAGCAGGAGCTGAAGCTAGGTATATGATTGAATCCTGGAGTTTGTTGTTTCCCTCCAGCGGATTGCTGCCATCTTTGTCCTTGAACCTTACATCTCCAATTGAGTTCTGCTGATAATCTTCATTGTCATTTGTCTTTATGTCTTTTTTTTCCTTGATCTCTTCATCTCCTGCTGGCATTTCCTCCCTTACCTCAAGATCCTCGTTTTCCTTGTTCCCATTATCATCTTTGCTTTCATTATCTAGACTAGTTTCTAAATTTTCTCTGGGATCATTCTCTTCTGAAGTTTCATGATCCTCCCCCTTATCTCTATGCTTATTGTCTTCATCAAGAAGATGATCTATTTCCTCATCTTTTTGTTTCACTTCTTCTTCAGTCACTTGCCCTTTCCTTGCCATCAGATCCTTCCTGCCGAGCTTGAAATTCTCACCTCCAAACTGCAACTTCTCCGAAATCTTGGCGTTCTCATGACTCTCGCCATGGGATTCCTGCATTTGGTACACCAGCAAGGTGCAAACACCAACCAGCAAAACTATCTGCAATACATGCTTCACTTTCATTCCTCGATGCCTGTGGGTTCTGCGAGGCGATTGACGAAACATGATGATGATGGATTCCTTCTTTCTTCAAACGTTTTAATTATAATTCTTCTGCAAAACATTGAGCAACCAACGCAAAATGATGATCAAGAATGCCCTGGATTATATTATACGTAAATCAAACAAATTTCCCTCTGTTGAAGGTGGTGATCAGAGAGATTGATGAAGAATTCTTGCACATACCTGATGAACCAAAAAGATCACTTTTTTTTTTTGTTGCGTTGCCTCGGGGAATGATGAATCCCGTCGCTTAAATTGTAATCTCGGTACCCTCCACACCAATAGTTGCTGAAACTCACAACCCAGTTTTTGAATGGCTCTGCATTGGACCTTCCAAAGCTCACAAGGAAACGAGGGCCTTATATCACTCACCAATTTCGCTTACTTTTCTCGAAGAATCCCGAAAATGAATCCCGGTTCTTGAATATTATTAGATTAGATTAGATTAGGCCGCAAGCGCCAACTCTATATTTAGCCTTGATAGCATATAGAATCATCATCATAATGAGTCGGTTTGTAAGATTTGTTTGGTAACAAGGTATCTCCACTTTGAGTGTTGGCATCAGTTTTCACGCCAACAGAATTAGGAAACGTCACAAAATTTCATTTTCTTCTCTATATCAAACAACACTCTCGATTATACAATTTGCATGCATAATTGTTTGTTTTATGAAGCGTTGTTGATTCCGAGGCATCTGCAAAGTATTTGTCTACTTGTGAGAGTTCAATGGATAAACAAGAAACATGGTACATTTTTGTCTCCAACTGTTTGGATGGAGAAGTTTACAGTGTGTTAGCTCACCTGCCCATTATTCTGAAATAAGCATCGAAACCATGAGAAAAATTAAAGAAGAAGGAACACCATGGGAAATCAGAGATCACAGAAAAGGGATTCAGCTTTTTGATAGAAATATAAAAATAAAATGGTTTGTCATTCTCGAATAAAGAAATTTAGAAAAGACAAGTAAAAAGTTCGATTTAGAAACCATATTATATGTTTAGATGATAAAATATAATGAATTACTCCCTTTGATCTCTATTCACCATTGAGTATCTTCCAAAAACTCACTACAAAAAATACACTAAATATATCTTATCCACACATTGTGTGACGTGAGTGAAGAATTGTGAATTTAGATACGAAAAGAAAAGCACACACGAATTTATGTGGTTCGACAATGACTACATCCAAAAGAGGAGTCACTTTCTTGTATTCTCGTTTTCTCATCGTTTACATCTTGAATACATATTTATATAGAGTCACGCTACTCCACACTTAAGGTAAGTCCCGGGATTAAGAAAAATATAATCCCGGGAATATCGGGGCAAATCTTTCCCCCCTTAACATTTGCTAACACCCCCCTCAAGTTGAGTACTGTGGTGTCCAATACTCAACTTGCATAGCACGTCGTGAAATGATCGCCCTACAACCGCCTTCGTCAGAATGTCAGCCAGCTAATCCTCCGACTTCACATAAGGTAGTGTAATAGTATCATCCTCTAACTTCTCCTTAATGAAGTGGCGATCTATCTCCACATACTTCGTCCGATAATGTTGTACTGGATTCTCAGCTATCTGAACAGTTGCTCGGTTAACGCACCTTAACGGGCATGGCTGGCTCGGAGGAAAACCTATCTCTCCCAACAATCTTCTCAACCATAATATCTCAGTCACACCTCTGGTAATACCTCAAAACTCTGCCTCGGCATTGGACAGAGCAACTACCTTTTGCTTCTTACTCCTCTATATCACCAGATTTCCTCCAACAAATGTAAAGTATCCTGCGGTGGACTTTCGATCCACAGGGTTCCCGGTCCAGTCTGCATCAGTATAAGCTTCCATATCAAGATGACCATTCTTTCTAAAGAGGACCCCTGTGTCTGGTGTCCCCTTTAGATACCTCACAATACATAACATGACCCCATGTGTTCCTTCTGCGGCTTATGCATAAACTGACTCACCACTCTCACAGCATAAGCAATGTCTGGTCTGGTATGAGCAAGATATATCCGTTTTCCTGCTAGGTGCTGATATCGATCCTTGTCTGCTCCTGTAGCTTCCTCAAGATTTCTAAGTCCATGATTTGAGACCATAGGTGTGTCTACTGGCTTGCACTCAAGCAGTCCAGTCTCAGCTAATAGATCCAAGATATATTTCCTCTGAGATATGTGGATGTCAAGCTTCGACCTCATTACTTCAATCCCAAGAAAGTACTTTAGAAATCTCAGATCCTTCATCTCAAACTATCTACCCAAACTCTTCTTCAACTTGCAATATCCTCATCATCGTTCCCAGTAATAATCATATCATCGACATAGATAATAAGGCAAGTCACAGTTCGGCCCCCTCTCTTGATAAACAAAGTGTGGTCTGAATTGCTTTGAGAGTACCCATATCTCTTCATTGCAATCGTAAATCTCCCAAACCAGGCTCGAGGAGATTGCTTCAATCCATATAAGGCTTTCTTCAACTTACACGTCTCACCGGGCTTGAAACTCTGAGAAAAATCAGGAAGTCCTTCCATATGCACCTCATCGTCAAGATTGCCATGTAAAAATGCGTTCTTGACATCCATCTGATATAAGGGCCATTCCTTGTTTGCAGCAACTGAGAACAGGACTCGTATAATATCCATCTTTGCCATAGGGGAGAACGTCTCCGAGTAATCTACCCCATAGGTCTGAGTGTATCCATTCACTACCAGCCTTACTTTGTATCTGTTAGTCAAAGATATGTAGGGGAAGATTTACCCAAATCTTCCCCCCAATTTCTCGGGATTTAAGTTACCATAAATCCCGAGATTAGTGTCTATCTTGTACTCTATAAATATGTACACTAGATGAACAATGAAGTGTGTGCAATAATAAGCGAGAAACATTTTCTCCCGTGGACGTAGGCACATTGTCGAACCACGTAAATCTGTGTGTTTGTGCTTGAGTGTGTGCGTTTATCACAATCTTCACATACATACTCATAAGTAGATTGGAGATTCTCGTTCTTCCTCCTGGATTTCTTCTTACAATGTTGTTTGATGGATGCATTTTAATACCTAGTTTGTCGAATTCTGCTGTTGTTAATTTGATGTAACATTCTAACTGCAATTGAAAGATACAAACTGCTCTTGGTAGTTGAATGGTTATAATATAATCAAATAACTGAGTGCGAATTGTTGTTAGTTTGAGTACGTCATAGCTTATGTTGCTATTGGAAGAACCAACAATTTTTTTCCAGCAAGTAGTGAAGAGCCATTTATATTTTTGCAGTAAGTAGTGAAGAACCATTAATTACCCGGTAGAGAATTGCTTTTCAATCTTGAGTTTTTATTTCTGTTTTGCGAGAGGTTATACGCAGTGACAGATCTTTTAGATAGAATAGAAGGAACATGAACTTTTCGTGGTTTAGCAATGACATCTTCTATGGAGCCACCATAATGATTTGTATATGCTGTTGTGTCTGCTTTAGAATGTCTAGCTTAAAACATACTTGCTAGAACTAAAAACGCAACTGTGATGTTCAATTGTTGGTGATGGTAGTTAATTGTTGGAAGTATATATTGTTAAGAAAACAGATCCGCTTTAAGCACTTCTGTTATTATTCTTTAATCTTTATCAATTATGTTAGTTTTCTCATGTATTGTTTTCTTATGTTAGTTATTTAATAAGGAATGTCTCTTACAGTTTTTCTTCTTCAAATGATATTCATTATTTTTATGCATGAAAATTTCATTGTTCAAGATGAAAAGATTCTTTTAGTGTATTTCTACTCCATCCGAGCCGGGGGCTGAGACTTCTAATCCGACGACAAATGTTCCCAATAACATTGAACTTGATTTAGACCATCCTCCAACTGATCCTAGCCCCCCAATCATGAGTTATAATGTTAATGATAGGAACAGAGTACGACGAGCTCACTTAGGTATGGGTCTTTGCCAACCTAATATAAATTTCCACTGTCCATACAAGTAAAGAAAGAAGATTTGTTTTAGGTTGGTGTAGTGAATATGTAAATTGGATAGAATATAATATATCAAAAGATAGAATGTATTGTCTTTACTGTTATGTTTTTTGGAATCCAAATACTCGAGGTAGAGTAGATGCATTTGTGGGTATTGAGTTTAACAATTGAAAAAAGAAGCCTAAGCTGGATGATCAAGCAAGTATGTCTCATAAACTTGCAAAGCAGAAATGTGATAACCTAATGGATCAGGCTCTCACTGGAAGCATTAATGCTCTTTTGGCAAAAAAACAAGGAAAGATGGAGATGCTTATCGGATTCAAATGAAAGCAGCTACTGATTGTTGTCGATATTTGTTGAGAGATAGGTTTCTCAAGGGTCATGATGAATCTGAGCCATCATATAATAGAGGAAATTACATTGAACTCTTTGATTGATATGCTTCTCGAAATGAGGAGGTTGGTAGTGTTTCCTTTGATAATGCTCTCCGTAATTCAAAACTTACTTCATCTGACTGTCAAAAGGATAATTATATGCTTGCTGGTACTGAGACTATATATGTCATTATCAAAGATATTGATGACTCTTATTTTTTATTTATATTATTTAAATATTAAATTGTATTAATAAATTACTTAACATGAAATTGTAGAATGAGCCCCTCGTATCGAGGATCCTAGCTTCGCCACTGCCACAACATAGGAGATATCCGAGCGTGTGTGGGCTAGATAGATCAATTTTCCAACCAAATGCTTGTATCTACACTTATCAGTTGACTCCGCTCCTTCCACCGTCCTCAATCCATGATTGAGCACCATTGATGTATCAACTTATTTGCACTCTAGTAGTCTGGTCCAGCAGGAAGATTCAGAATATATTTTCGCTGAGAAATATAGATTCCATGTTTAGACCGCACCACATCAATCCAAAGAAATAATTCAGCATTCCTAGATCCTTAATCTCAAATTATTGAAACAAGTTCCTCCTCAACTCTTTAATCTTATCGACATCATTTCCTGTAATAACCATGTCATCAACATAAATAATAAGGCATGTAATACCTTGGTCTCGATGTTTCAGAAATAATGTGTGATCTGAGTTGCTCTGGGTGTCACATTTCTTCATAACAGTGAATCTCCCGAAACATGCCCTAGGTGATTGCTTCAGACCATACAAAGCCTTCTTCAATCTACAAACCTCATGTGAGTGAAATCCAGATGAGAAAGCAGGTGGTGGAGACATTTATACCGCCTCAAACATATCACTGTGTAAGAAGACATTCTTCAAATCAAGCTGATGAAGATGTCAATCCAAGTTAGCAGCCCGCGAAAAAAGAACTCAAATGGTATCCAGTTTGGCCACTAGAGAGAATGTTTCTGATTAGTCAACTCCATATGTCTGAGTATACCTTTTGAAACAAGTCGACTCCATATCTCCCAGGTTTCATTTTTTTTAAGAGCACTCATCTTTAGCTTCATAGCATGTGTCCATTTCGAACTCTGCAATACTTCTTTCTCATTAGGAGGAATGCCCTCATTATAAGCTGCGTGATGAATGCTCGAGCCAATGCAGATATACTCTCCCTCACAATGTCAGCGATAGAGTATCTCTTTGTCATTGGGTCATACTCAAGAATAAACTTCTTCCGAGGAATTCCTCAAGTAGAGGGGTCAGGTAGAACTCGAATGGGAGTAATAGGGCACTCAGATCCTGCATCATAAACTCGAATGGGAGTAATAGGGCACTCAGATCCTGCATCATGCTTAGACTCCTCAATATCCATAGAATCAACCAACTCATGAGATAATGTACTTACCAGAGTATGCATCAAAAAAGACACTTGAGGTTGTCGTGCTCAGTCGAAGGAGCAGCATTCCAAATATCAGAGTATACTAGGAAAAAAAATGTGTGGAATACGAGTATTCAAAAGCGAAAATAAATGTCTATGACTTTTAACCAATACACAGGTTTCACAATTCAAAGTAGTACTAGAGGCTTGAGAAAATAACCGACGAAAATATTTGTGGGATGGATGACCAAGACATCGGTGCCACAACCAACTTTTAGACTGGGTAGAACCAAGAGTCAAGAGTGTCCTTCCCAGCATGAGTCCACTTCGTCAACATAGTACAGACAATTCCTCTCAGTGTCACGCCCAATTATCTTACTCAAATGGATATCCTGTAATACACAGAACGAAGAATACATCAACACCACACAGTTAAGTTCCTTCGAAACATGACTAATAGACAGCAGCTTGTACGATAAGGAAGGCACATATAGGCTAATTGATAATCTGATAGAAGGAGAAATATCAATAATTCCAGCTCCTTTACCTCGGACAAATTCACCATTTAATGTCTGTACAACTTTCTCCTTCAAAACCTGCATAGAAGTAAGATCCGACAAGTCATATGTGATTGTGTCGGTGGTATGACAATCAAAAATACAATACCCACTTTTCTCCATATTCGGCCGTTTGTCCATGTTCACAAATCCATTTTCGAATTCAGGCCTGTCAATACATAATTTGGTCGGCCCACTCGGAATGGACTCACTGCTACAAATAAAATCCGATTTAATGGGTTTAAAGAATGGCTCAACATCTTACATTTCTGATTTGGGCGCAATTATATCCAACTCATTCTAAGAATTACCAAAAACCCTTCTCGGAAAAAAACGTGAAGTTGACATTAATGAGGGGCGTGAACGTAATTTTGTGGCTATAAAAGACAAGATACTTGGACTGTGGATCTTTGGACCATTTGTTACCTCATTTTGGGTCTTCGAACCCGCATCACTGTCGCACGGAACCATTTCACTCTTATGCCCTAAATTGACAATTAGAAAATCAACTCGTCTCTCTCTAGGCTCGGGCCTCGTGTGGTAAGTATGCGTGTGTGGGCCAAATTATATAGACATATGTGGGCTACTCTCATTAAAACATTGAACCCAAGGTGATAGATTGTAGCACCACATTCCTATTTAAGTTGGTTGATAATTCTTTCTCCAATCGGTATGGGACAATATTTCAATACAGGCTAGCCTCGTCGATCAAAGTCGTTGTTCCATCACAATGCCCCTTCCTTTGCTTTCCGGGGTATCCACTAATTCGGTAATATTCAACCTTTGTATACCCCAAAATCTGACCGTGCTCACATTGCACGTTTGGCCGATTACATGAGGAATTCGCCTGAAAACGGTTGTCTGATCGTCGGTTGGCTGACCAGGGTCCACGAAGTTGAGAGGTTCCAGATCCTGGTCGTGGCTTCGAGCTGCTATTCTTTACTGTCAATCTAGAACCGACACCGAAGGATGGGTTGGACGTATTGGATGCCACCATGGCATGTAAAATTTGCTTCCGGGTGGTTTCACGTCGAGCCTTCACATAGGCATCTTCTACTGAGGGTAATGGATTTGCCTCCAGCAAATCTCGAATAATTGGCTCATACTTGTCGTTCAGTTCGACAAGGAAACTAAATAGTCGATGTTCATCTTGTATTCTATTAAATTTATCGATATTATTGACGGTTTCCATCGGATTCAACCGTCGTCGGTCGATTTAGAGCCACAGAGATGAACATTGGTCGTAGAAATCTTCAATTGTTGCCTTCCCCTGACTTAGCCGGTCTGCCTTGGTAATCAAGTTGTAGATTTGGAGACTGTCCTCCCCCACCATGAATGTCCTCTTCAGAATTCTCCTAAACTCGTTGCATTTGTGTAATGTGCATACTTCTGAACCAATTACCTCTCCATGGATCTGGTGATCCAACCAAAAACCTATGAATCTTGTTCTCTCCATTCGGAGTAACCTGCATCGGATTTGGCAGGGGCTTTCGCCTCCCATGTAATGTATTCGTAGCACCCTTGTCCCACGATGTATACCTCCATAAGCCGTGGGCAAAGCATACAGTTGTGATTATCAAGCTTAAACTCGAAAACTGCGGATAAATTTTGATCCTCCGACTCAAAGGCGGAAGATGACGAGGAACTGTTGTTGTCTTAGATTGTTGTTCCAGAAATTTTGCAAATCGTTCTGCTAGGATGCCGTTAGGATCTGTCAGTGTCGGGACCTTGTCTCCCAATGGTGCGCCGTATCACCGAAAACTAAGAAAAGAGTGGATAACCCTAGGTAAATGACGAAAAATAGGACCGGCCTTGCTCTGATACCATAATAAGTGGGATGTAAAGATGATTTGAGAAGAAATTTTCTCTCTTGTATTTGATTCTTTGTTGTACATGTATTTATAGTTCAAAACTTCACACAACTACCACAAAGAAAATCCCTATACATAAATCCTTTCCTTATTTCGTGATCTCTATAATATAGGGATTACGAAATAAGGAAAGGATTTATGTATTTCCTTAACAAATTTAAGTTCGTTGCTCTTAAAATTTATATTTAATAGCATTTTAGTTTTTTTTACGGTAAAGTTGTCGAAATCAAAATCTATAACCGGTTCCTGAAAAGTTTCAACGCTAGGATTCTAAAAATGGTGATAGATTTATTTTCGATGATCGGAAGTCACTGATAAATTGGTTATCGAAAAATTCTGTACTAAATTTCCCATATATGTAGCATTCTCCTTTATAATTTATAGGAGTGCAAAAAAAATCTAAAACCGAATCTGAATTCGAACCGATCGGATTTATCCGATCGGTTCGGTTTTTTCGGATTCGGATTATCCGAAAAACTAATGGCTCGGATTCGGTTTTGGATACGGTTTTTACTTCAAAATTTTAGATAACCGTTCAGTTATCCGAACCGAACCGAAAAAATACATTGAATTTTTAATTTAAATATTACGGATTATTTGTTAATTAAGACTCTCGTCTCTCATCTCACTCAGATACTCACGGCAGCTAGGGCTTGGATTGGACTATAGAACTTCACTCACGGGCACGGCCATCAACACTCAGACACTCACGGCTGACGGCAGCTAGGGCTTCGACTTCAGTACTTCACTCACGAGCACGGCCGTCAATCTTCATTCCATTGTTCCGCAGTTCAGTTCCACTCCACTCTTCACTCACAGGCGTCGAGCACGGCCGAAACTTTGGTAAGTTATGCTTATGCACTCGCACTGAAAATCTTTGGTATGTTATGCACTCGCACTGAAAATCTTTGGTATGTTATGCACTCGCACGGAAAATCTTTGGTATGTTGGGCACTCGCACTGAAAATCTTTGATGTGTTTATCCACTCCACTCTTCAGCTTCACGCACAGCCAAAACATTGGTATGTTATGGATGCTGAGTTGATTTATATTTATATTATGTTATGGATACTGAGTTGGTTTACCGTTTATGTAATATCGCTACCTTCCAGCTTCCTCTTCAAACGTGAAATGTTGTAGTATTGCGATCCGATCCAAAATCCAAAATCTGATTAAATGTCCTGTTAGATGTTGTAAACAAAAGTTAGATTTTCGTCTTGTGGCAACTTAATGTAAAAAAAGAGATCGCTAACCCAAAACAAAGACTTAACGAAAAAAAAAAAGAGATCGCTATCCCAAGACTTACCAGTAAAAAATCTCCAGCCCAATTACAAACACCAAAGCCCACGGTAGTCATTTTCGTATTTAAGAAATAATGTTGGAAAAAAAGTTTTTTGGGATGAATTCATTCACGAAATAAGACGTACAAAGTACCCAAAAAAAAAAAGACGTGTACATGAAGAAAATGGTTGAAAAATAAATTTAGAGAAGTTATTTATTTATTCGTGACTAATTTATATTTTGATTTTTTTATATGTAATGTATCGAACTCTCCACGTCAATGAAAGGTACTCAACTCACACAGCACTACTTGGATTTAATTAATTAATATTTCAATTATTGTATAATAAATTAAACAAACCAAGATTAAATAGTTAAAACAGTTGATTTGATTCTTTCAATTGAGTCGAACAATTGAAAAATATCTTCTTTCATCCTCATTACATTTCCTATGATTTGAATTTGGAACACATACAAAAATGTCAAGATTTGTATTTTTCTTCATTAGTTTGTTGAGTTTGATAAAAATGAAGACACGATTGGAGTTAACCCAATTAGTGTTGTAAGTGTTATACAAATCTACTTGCTGTTGAGAAAGTCAAGAGAGGAGGCCACCATAGTCAAGAAAGGAGGCCACCATTTGTTGAAGTGATAAGCATGCGCAGCATGCAATTATGGAAGGAAGCATGCGCAACATGCGCAGTTATAAATGCTCATACTTGTATATAATTCGGAATATCATAGCATGCTCACATGTATATATATATAAGAAAGAAACACCATTGTAAGTGGAAGGAGTAATAAGGAAGGAAAACTCTCCCGTGGACGTAGGCAATTTGCCGAACCACGTAAATTCTTGTCCTTCTTTACTGTTCTTCCATAAAAGCCTGAATTCTCGTCATCTACCTCAACTCAAAAACATGAGCAAAGATCAAAGCCCAGGCAAAAGTCAGATGGGTGTATACAGTGAAGCGAAAGTCAGATAGGTTAGTTGAGAGGTATAAAACCTGCCTCGTGGCTAAGGGATATACGCAGATGTATGAAATTGACTATTCAAAGTCTTTCTCTCCAGTAGCCAAGCTGAATACTATCCGAGTTCTGTATTCTATTGCTGCGAACCTGGATTGGCCTCTACTTCAGTTTGATGTGAAGAATGCATTCTTGCATGGAGACCTGAATGAAGAAGTGTATATGGAGGGACCACCTAGTTTTTCGGAAGATTTTCGAAAGGGGGAGGTATGTAGATTGAGGAAAGCATTGTATGGGCTGAAACAGTCGCCGAGGGCATGGTTTGGACGCTTTACAGTGGTTATGAAGAAATATGGGTATCTTCAGAGCAACTCAGATCATACGTTGTTCCTGAAGCGCCGAAGTCAAGGAATCACCTGTCTGATTATTTATGTTGATGATATGGTGATCACTGGAGATGATACAGAGGAGATCCAAACACTCCGAGGAAACTTGTTCAAAGAATTTGAGATGAAAGATTTGGGGGCGTTAAAGTATTTTCTTGGAATTGAGGTGTCTCGGTCGAAGAGAGGTATCTATATATCTCAAAGGAAGTATGTTCTTGATCTCTTGGCAGAAACAGGGTTATTAGACAGTAAGCCTGCAGACACACCCATGATGATGAACCACGGGTTGAAAATCATTGAAGGGGCAGAGAGTACAGACAAAGGCCGGTATCAACATTTAGTGGGGAAGCTTATTTATCTTTCACATACTCGTCCGGACATTACATATGCTGTTGGGGTTGTGAGTTAGTTCATGCACGAACCCCAAAGCCATCATATGGATGCAGCACTCAGAATTTTGAGATATCTCAAAGGGACACTTGATACTGGACTTGTTTTTCAAAAGAATGGGCACTTGAGAATTGAAGCTTATACGGATGCTGATTGGGCAAGCAATCTTGTGGACCGGAGGTCGACTTCTGGATACTTCACTATTGTTGGTGGGAATCTTGTCACCTGGAGGAGCAAGAAACCAAAAATAGTTGCACTGTCAAATGCTGAAGTGAAATTCAGAGGCATAGCACGTGGCTTGACCGAAATATTATGGCTCCAGAAATTGATGACTGAACCGGACTTCGGACCGTCCGAAGCATGTCCTCTTGGTGTGATAACCGAGCAGCTATTCACATTGCTCAGAATCCGGTCCAATATGATAGGACCAAATACGTGGAAGTAGATCGTTAGTTAATCAAAGAAAAACTCGAGGGAGGAATTATTTCTCTACCATTTGTGAAATCTGAAAATCAACCTGCAGACATATTGACCAAGGCCGTCACCAGACAAGCATTCTATGATATACTGTGCAAGTTAGGCGTTGGTCACCCCACGTCTAACTTGAGGGGGAGTGTTGAGAAAGTCAAAAGATCACCACAAGATCATGCGCCCACAAATCTTGAATAAGTATCCTTGTGCATGCGTATCCACAAGATCATGCGCTCACAAATCTTGAATAAGTATCCTTGCGCATGCATGAAGAAAGTCTTGAGTGTTCTTGAATGTAAGAAAGTCATGGGATGACTTTGACCAAACATGTATATATACGTGCATAAACCAAAACCAGTTGTAACGAAAAAAAAGGAAGAAAGGAAGGAAAGGAAAATATCTCTCCGTGAACGTAGGTAATTTATCGAACCACGTAAATTCTTGTTTTTCGTTACTCTTCTTCCACAGACATACAAATCACTTCTACAATCAAACAAAAACCAATAGCCACGATCAGTTTTTTCGTCTCCAATATAGTTGGCCTACCTGACTGAATTTCCCAACTAGAGTGGGTTTAAAGGGGGTTGCTAGTGAGGCTAGATTCCTTGTAAAAGATATTTTGGGTTCTCCTTTCCACAGATTTCAGAGGTATAGGTTCATATGAGGTAGTTTTTCCGGCCCCTAATATAGATGCGAAGGATTTTCGAATGTTTGAACCTCCAGACTTGTTCTCCTGCCCAAGTAGAGGAGGAAAATCCTCTTTTAGGGGCTGATCCGTTACTGTCATCGCCAGGATGGCCGGCCAAGAGCCACCGGCGGCTATGAAAATAGCTTCAAGAGTTGCAAAAACCTAGAAAAAGTTGCCAAAAATTGCTTGGAACCGAGATTCAGTTCTGAATTCAAGGGAAAATCTTTCTCAAATAGGAAGGTGATAGAAGACGATTTTAATATGAGAAAATCGCACACACTAAAGTGTGGAATCGCCCACACCATAAACAATGTAATTAGGTTTTTGTCATATGCGGTCCAACCATTTTACCTTGATCACTCCTTTTCATGAAATCCACCATCTACTCAGCTATCTCAGCTGCCACAAGAAGAAAGCCCAAGAAACATATTTGTCCACAAATAATTGGGTTATGGGAGTGTTATACACTTTTTTGTCATCCAATCAGGATAGATTATTTTCTTGCACTTTTCTTATCAAAACTTTCTTCTAATATATCACTTGTACCATAGGATTCGAGTAAAAAATGATATACCGCAGGAAAGGTTTGGCAAGAAAACCGGAAGAAAACCACGTGGCAAATGATCACAGAGCAGGCCAAAATGTGTTTAAAATCCAGGCCCAATTGTATGCTGCCACTTGTTTTTCTTGGGGTTTTGGTGTCACTTTTTCTTGCGGTATATCAGCTCTCGATTCGAGTATGCCCAGTCCCAATCCGGAACCCTATACTCGTCCAGTAACGAGTATTTTACAAGGTCCAGGACTCCGGGTCTCAAAATATATACCCGAAGGGTAGGGTTTTAAACGCTCGGATTTCGAGTATACCCGAAACATTTTTAACTGTATTTTTTTACAACTTCAATTGAGAAGAAGAATTATTATAATTGTCTCAGTTGCTTGTTTTGGTGGCCCATTATATAGAGGATCAATTTGTCAAAATATTTTTCTACTACGGGTGTGGGAGAAATTGATTAACGGGGAGCATCAGACGAAATGTAGAGACTAGAGAGCATGCTGAAGCAAAGCATGCCAAGTCTAATATCATCATTTGTTTTCCTCACTTGAAGAAGTTAAGGGTGATCACTCAAACATTTAGTGATACGTACACTAAATATGGTTACACTAAATTTGGTATAAGTTAAAAGTGTGTTAACACTTTTATTAGTGAAAGGACAATTTTAGTATGAATTAATCATTCTCAACTAACGACAGTTTGTACATGGATAATTTCCGTTAATTTTTTGTCTGTTCAGATTCGTACACCAAATTTAGTATACCCATATTAAGTTTACGAATCATTTTCCAACATTTTAATGGCATCAGTTTTATGTTTTTGAAGAGTCTATGTTGCACGTCTCATTGGAAGTTAAGCTCTTGCAAAAAGAAGTCTTTTACAAAAGGTCAGCGAATTGAAAACTTTCCTTTAAAATATAGAGGTATGAGTGTACAAAGGGTTGTGCGGATCCCCTTGAGTGCACATTGACAAATTTCACAATATGTAGACTAAATAATAGCAAGCCTCAACAACGAGAGCTTGCTCAAGAAATCAGTGTGACATCTTCGCAGCTCGTTCGCAATCCTGTATCTTAACGGAAACAATCTATGCAATAGTCTGGATGGTCAAAGGAACGGTGGGGCGAGCCTTGTTAGATTCACCAGAAGAACCAACGTTTCCGGGATTTCCCCAGTTTTTTATCTGGTAAAACACACAAACACAAGAAAAACCACAGAGATATACATCACCATGCATATGTGTACTATACGCTGTTTGAACAAAGAAAAATGTCATGGCTGTCATTTACTTACCTATTACTCTCCCAGCAGGTTCAAGAGCTTCCTGGGCAATGGATCTCCATTGCTCACAACAAGAATAATTAATTCCAAGTCCCATACTCAGGCCTCGGAGCAAATGCACCGTTCGGAGGACGGAGAACAGTTCTTCAGGGAAAGACTGTTTTTCAGCACAGAAACAATAATCAAAAGAGTCGGCTAGGAAATGATGCAGTAGCAAAAGGAGAAGAAGAACATATGAAGTCATTTCAACTATTTCCCCTACGCCTAATGGAATTATCAATTGAAGATTATCGCGTGATAAAGAAGAAAATATGTTCTTCATTCGTTCATCATAGAAATGAAAACTGACAAATGGTTACAATATCAAGTTGAATCGAATGCGTACCTGGACGGCAATTTTTTTAATTGAAGACTCATCTGAGAAAGGCTGCAACGTCGTTACATTAGGTGGAATCTTCGTGTCGAACATTGCTTCAGCCAATTTAAGCATTTCCGTCTGCTCATGCTCACATTTGCTTAAGGTGTCTATACCAAGCTCCCTACCATTAACAAGAGGAAAAGCCAAGTTATTAACACCAATCAGGAAACACCTAATCCCCATCCCAAGTTGAGCGAAAACCATTAAGTTTATTATCCTTTGGGAATAAACATAGAAATATTTAAGCTTCAAACAGAACAGGATTTAAGTACCTGTAGCTCTCTGATGCCTTAATGGGATCGTTGTTTGCAATAGCGAGCACTAGGCTAGCATATCCTAGCCTCAGTTTGTCAGGAAGTTCCTTTACTTGACCATAGTCGAGCAAGGCAACCTATCAGTCAAGAGAGAAATTGCATCTTGCTTAGAAATTCTCTAGCTTGGAAAGCTGCGAAAATTTTCTAATCCCGGACAAGTGTCTTTATATCCCGAATTCTAATCTTGGTCGTCTATATGTTGATGGTCAAGTGTGGATCACTTAGTTTTTAAATGCTGTTGATCCGAGGATCAACAATGGACGACCAGAATTAGAATTCGGGACAGTCCGGCATATAACGTCCGGGAGAAGAAAATTTCTGTTCTGAGAAGTCCCCAAGTTAACAAATGGAAACTTAGAGGTAAACTTGCCTCTGAACCTCTACAAATCAAAATATTTCCTGGATGAGGATCTGCATGAAAGAAACCGCTCTTCAGGATCATTTGTCCGTACGCGCGGGTCAGACTTTTAAGAATATTCCTGTGGGGTTAATCACTTAATGAGATCATATAATCTTAGCTGTCATTTTGTAACATAAGGGGAATAGTATGGAGGAAAATGAATGCAAATGATTTGGGTTAGACATTCAAGAAAAAATCCTATGTATTAATTTCATGGAAATTTGTGTGCACGAGAAGTCCTGAAAAAGGAAGACAGAAAATATTTCCATTTTGGGAACTCCGAAAAATGCTTCAAAGTTCTCATTCTAACAGACCAAAGCCCTTGCAATTTAGATTGCGCAATATCTGCAAAAGTCGGCGTAGATATAAAGCACTAATGAACTAAGATCATATAACTAAAAGGTATCGCTTATCGTATCACTGCATCTGCTGATTATGGCATTATAATGTAACGGACAAGAAAAATTATGTGCTGACCATGCATAAATTTGGTTTATGTTAGGAACCCAGGTCAATTTCAGAGTGATGGTAGACAGAATTGAAAATGAATAAAAACAAAACTATATTTTCATTATTTAAAATTCGAACTTTTACAGAATTCAATCTAACCAAACCAAACCAAACCAAACCAAACCAAACCAAACCAAACCAAACCAAACATGCCCAGTAAATCCCGCCCTTAGGCAGGGTCTGGGGAGGGTAAGATGTACGCAATCATACCCCCACCCCTCAACAGGAT
>JAOYMZ010001708.1:0-24930 GCA_025802335.1 Pinguicula primuliflora | reverse complement strand
TATTGTTATACCATACTTAAATATTCCGTATAATATAGTCGAAACAAACACAGCAGTCAACCCAACATCGACCAATCATGGTTATCCCGAAAGACACATTTGTGCTCCACAATCCTGTAATTAGCACAACATTCATTGTTCTATTCATGTTTGACGGTAAGATTTCGACTATGTGTGGTAAACCCAGATAGAGTAGTCGGTCCATTAACTATTAAACAAACACAACTATGGACAAGACTGCGACCCATCGAATTATTCCGAAAGAGTCATTCGTGCTCAAACTATCGTGTAATAAGCACAACATCCATTGTTCTATTCACGTCTGACAGTAAGATCGTAACTATGTGTGGTAAACCCGGATACTGTAGTCGGTCCATAAACAATTAAACAAACATAGTTATCGACTAGACTGAGATCCATCGTGGTTATTCCGATAAAGTCATTTGTGCTCCAACTATCCTATAATAAGCACAACATCCGTGATTCTATTCACGTCTGACGATAAGAGCGTGACTATACGTGGTAAATCCAAATAAGCGATCGGGCATTAAACTTTGAACACTAAACTATCACCAGAGTTTTGTGGTACCATACTTAAATATCCCATATAGTATAGTCGGAACAATCAGAATAGTCGACCTGACCTCGACCAATCGCGGTTATCCAGTTTTCCCGAAAGCGACATTCGTGCTCCCACTATCCTGTAATTAGCACATCATCTATGGTTTTATCCACCGTCTGACGGTACATGCGCGACTATACGCGGTAAACTCAGGTAACGTAGTCTGACCCTAAATTATTAAACAAACAAAGCAATCGATAAGACTGTGACTCATCATGGTTATTCCAGACGAGTTATTCGTGCTCCAACTATCCTATAATAAGAACAACATCCGAGGTTCAATTCATGTTTGATGGTAAGAGCACGATTATTCGTGATCAACCCGGATAACGGAGTCGAGCCCTAAAAAATTACAAATCGTTAATTACTCTTAAATTCATAATTATGGTATAAAATTTATCACTTTTACACACTTTAAATATGGTGTAACGCCTATATAAATCGTGAGACGCACAATGTATGATTGATTCGTATCTAAGTTAAGTCGCTCTTATGAAGAATTTAATAAAGTCTCTTTACTTCCAATCTACTGGAAAATATTATCTCTAATTCACAAGTCCCTGAACACCAACTAAAAATTAATGTATCCGCATGCATGTTTGTCTATTCATACTCACTTAGCGTGACAAGTAGAGTAATTAGAGTTTTTTCATATATTTTAGTCATACTTAAATTTTCCAAATAGTGTTGTTGAAATATGCACATCAGTCGAGTAACAAGATGCAACTATTCATGGTTAACCTCGATAACGTAATGGGCCCTAAGAAAATACTAAACCACCACAATCCGTTAATTATACTTATTCATACACACTTAGCGTGACAAGTAGAGTAATTGGAGTTTTTTTATATATTTTAATCATACTTAAATTTCCCGAATAGCGTTGTCGGAATAGGCACATCCGTCGAGTAACAAAGTGCGACTATTCATGATGAACTCGGATAATGCAGTCGGACCTTAAAAAATAACACTAAACCACCGAAACCCATTAATTACTCTTAAATTCATAATTGTAGTATATATAATTCACTTTTGCACACTTTAAATTTGGTATAAAACATATTTAAACTGTGAGTCGCACAATGTATAATTAATTCATATCCAAGACAAGTTGCTCTTACGAGGAATGTAATGAAGTTTCATTGTTTCCAATCTAATTGAAAATATTGTCCTCAATCCCACAAGTGCCTGAGCACCCGATAAAAACTAATGTATCCACACGCACGTTTATCTATTCATACTCATTTAGCGTGGCAAGTAGACTAATTAAAGTTTTGACATATATTTTAGCCATAATTAAATACCTGAATAGTCAAGTCGGAACGAACTCGACAGTCAACACAACCACAATACTTTCGTGGTTTACCCGGATAAGGCATTCGATCCCCTAATACATTGTTCTACTCATGGCTGATGAAAAGAGTGCGACTATACGTGGTGAATCCGGTTACCTCATTCAGACCCTTAACCCTAAATTTTTCCTAAAGAGATATATCTACGCAAGCGCATTAACGGCGTGTATAGCCTTTTCACAGACTGCGCGTGCGTGTGTAGTTCTTTCATGATCTTCGTCTGTTGCGTCGTTTTACTAACTGAGTCGTCTTTTCATATTCTGGTATGATGTTGAACAACTGGATACCACGTCCGCAATGCAATTATTATAATTCCAGTCCCTATAAATGGATGCGCAACAACAAGAAACTTACTCCTCATTCACAACATGATTGTCAATGTAGCTTACTTCTCTGATTCAGTCCCCACTAGATTTTTCCGGGATAAAGTGAGCAGCTTTCTATCAAGTACCCCCCTCTCTGCCCCAACTTTTACGGTTGAAGTGGTGCTGGTGTGTCTTCCGGGATAAATAGAGAGCCGAGAGTCTTTCTCAAAGGGGATGGGAAGAATTTTCATCATAGTATGTAGCAAATGAACTGACGGCAGAGGGATTCGTTCGTATCTCGACGGTACAAAGTAGCTTATAGTTTAGTTAATTTTAGTTTGTATTTTGTAAAATATTAAAATTTCATCACATACGCAATGAGGAGAATTGGTTCGTTCGAATTTTGGTGAGTTGTGCATTTCTTATTAAGGCATTCATTCTTAACACGATAAGTCGTGCCAATTTTGTGAAATTCGTTCATACACATTGAATTGAATCAAAAGTCAAAATACATCAAATCCTCTAAAGTGTACATTGTTACGGTCCAAGCATCTTTCAAAAATCGATACAACATACAGTTCTCGATACTGTAACAGTGTATCATTATACATGTAATCCTTGGAATTTGTGATACCCATCATGTACAATCCGATGTTCCTGCACATATACACCCCGCAGGCCGCAGCCTCCACTGTATATAAATCAATGAAACAAATCGTTAATGAATTAAAACAATAATTGACATATACCAACATATGAGTGACTCAAATAAATTTATTACCCTATGTCTGCATGATCAGATCGAAGCTCATAAGAAAGTGATCCTCAGGGATGAGAGCATTTTCATACGTCTACTACGAGTAGCTCATCCCACATGGCGCTTTCTTTGAAAGTCTTCAAAATCTCCAGCATCAGTGTACATAATGGACGCAGAGACATTGGGATCTGATCGTCTTAATACACCATCATTTGATTTTCAATAACGGTGATCCGACTCCATTCCAAGTGCAAGACAACCGTCTTCCAATGGTCATATTTCACAAGCCAAGGCACGTACACTGTCTTGAAAGTCAATCACGTTTCTCCCTTGCCGGGGGTCAGTTTCACATTTTTTTTAAATCCCTTGTAAGGATTTCATTCTATTCATTCGTGCACAATCTTTTATGCCATCCCAGAATGCATTGATAAGGATACAGAAACTAGTTGGGGCAAGTGAAACATCTTGTGGGAAGATGTTCTTGTATTTTTCATATCTCTTCCTCATAAGATAAAAGATTTCATCAACAGAGAGAAAATGGAAAATCAATCATTAGTATGATACAACTAATGGTTATATAAATGACTAGAGCAAAACCATCAGAATAAATACTTACTGTATCATCCAACCAAGCATCGTTTCCCATAAGTTTTACGGAGAATTTTGATTCCAGGTCCATAAAATCATCACGAATGTCTTTCGGATAACATGTTGCATCACTCGTATTCATCCAACTTTTTAGAAATTTTAGACGTTATTTGAATTCATTTTCCGCACCTGTAAAGGCATCTGGATTGTAAGCTGCCATTTGTCCTCTTAGTTTTAAGTCGTGGAAATATAAAGTGTTGGTGTTTCGACGGACCCCGTTTCCTCTTTGTACACCAAACCGCTTCTTATTCTTCATCAATTTCTTCATTTACGATCGGTGCAAACGTACACTTAGGTTCTTCATCATATACATCTTCTGGATGTACAAGATCAGGTGGTATATTCGTGCCTTCTAACCACCGTATAGGGTTGTTGTATATGTACATGTACGAATTCTCACTTGCGACACCAGATGGTTCCATAGAGGCACTGACTGACTCCACAGAGGCGGTGACTGGTTTAGAGGCGGCAACTGGTCCCATAGAGGCGGTGACTGGCTCCATAGAGGCAACATTCATGTTAACTTGTTCATCGACTGACGTGATTTTGTTACATTCCAAACTCCGAATCCTATTCCGCAATACTTCAATTTGCCTTTCATTCACTCCACTCTCGTGATTATAAAACTTAGTAACTACGTCGATTTGGTTTTGAAGTCTGACCCTACCCCCAATAATAAAACTATTACATTCGTGAGTTCATCCTCTATCTTCTTATTTTTCCACCAAGGAATTAGCTTCGAAATTGGTAAATGCAGTCTCGTGACTCGTCAGAATAGGCCATTTAGTAGTAGGATGAGAATCATGAGATGGTTTGTGGCAAGGCATGGAGCTGCCTTTCCTCAGTTGATATATCATCTTCTTCTTCTTAGGAGTCGTCTGCAAAAAAAACCCAGACCTAGATGTATTTATCAATTCCACCAATTTAGTAATCCGTTCATCCGTACAGTCAGGCACGTCCTCAATATCCTTCATATATGTCATCGTATTGTCTTCTCTTGAAGGTTTTAGGATCAGATAAAGAACATCCTAGAAGAGAAATCGAGAAAACAATTGTTAGGTTAGGAACGTGTATTGTTCATTCGTTGCGCCGTATATGCAGAATGGGTTCATCTTGACAGTTGTGATGTACCCAGTGTAGTGCATGAGGGAGAATTCCGAATGTGATGTTGGATCCCGAATACGATATCAGAGCATCGTGCATGGACCCAATAGACAGAATGTACATGTTTCATGTATACGGGGCAGCACAATCATGCTTAGGGTGAGTGAATAATGACAGACATGATTTACTTAGAATAATGCATACGAAAATTTCGAATGTTGCGCGTCGTTCGTGCCTGCCCCATATATGCAAGGTGGGTGATCACGACACGTGTGATTTACCCAGGATATTGCATACGAGAATTATGAATGTTGTTGTTTGATCCTCGTATATGGTATCAGAGATGTCGTATAGGTACATCTTCACGTTAAACTCTATATACAAGAACATCAATCTATGATAAACGACTCACGTGTAAAGCAAATTGGAAAATCTATTATCGTGTTGGTTTCTTTTTGCCGTCGTTTACGGTACTTTGAATACTTTACCCTAAGTTTCTTAAGATCGACGCTATGGACGATATCCACGTAAGCTTTATTGTCTCATTGATAGGCATTAAACATGGCAGATCATTTATCATTCTCACAGCAAATTCATCGACTTTTTTCTTTGAATCACCTGCTAGGATCACACCCTCTAGCAGGTATAATACTGATAACTTTACCCTGTCATCAGAAAATTGCCGCTCGGAAGCCTCATCAGTCGCATTGCTGTGATGCTTCTTCTTTTTCGGTTTTTTCGTCATCATCTTATGGACCTTGTCCTCAGACAATTACGACTCGACAGCCGCTTCAGTCGCATTGCTGTGATGCTTCTTCTTCTTTGTCTTCTTGACCCTGTCCTCAGACAATTGCAGCTCAGCAGCAGCATCAATCTCATTGTTGTGATGCTTCTTCTTCTTCATTTTCTACGTCTCGACCCTATCATTAGACAATTGCAGCTCGAAAGTGGCATCAGAATTTGTCCTCTTTCTCTTCTTCTTCTAAGCCATATCCTCAGACAATTGCATCTCATCGTTATCCTCTCTTTTGGTCAGATCCATCCACTTCTTCTTGAGGTCTTTAAACTTGATGTGCATGCGTCCTTTGAAGTACTCATCTCTTATCCGATAATCATGCACAAAATGATCCAGATCTAGCTTCTTCGAGCATTTCAATGCTGCCAACATTGCAAACTCATGGATACCAAAACGGAGTAGTTTCCTATCTATCAAAAAACCATAGCTCCATCCGCTTAGGCGTATCGATCCGTCTTAGCATTAAAAAATGAGCAAGTTGCCCGAGAAACGTAGTCCGTTGTGACGTCAAAGAATTTTCCAAGTCCAGTAAATTCCTGAACAACTTCTTCGGATTTGGGTGAGCTCCCATTTTCTTAAACGCTCCTTTATCTCTCCTATAACCTGCAGGGACTGGCGCACTGTCACCTTCACTGGAAACTCCAAATACGCATTGTCATAGACCTCCGATGATAGGTATGTTGGATTGCTGAGCAGTTCAGGTGCATAAGTGCGTTTGGGCACCTACGTATATGTTTCACACAATCAAACAAAATTTCCAAGAGAATTGATCAAACAAAACTGCAGATTGGTAATATTGGATCGCGTGCATCAGCGCGTATGAGCACCTGCGTATATATTTCACACAATCCAACAAAATTAGAAAATTGATCAAATAAAACTTGAGATTGATAATATGGACTCCGTTCCAAACCCAACGGGGTCGTGTAATCATGTCGTAATATGCAAATTTCATTCAAAATACCTACCATAACATTCCGAGATGGGGAATGGCTTGCAATGTGTCCACCGGAGTCATCTACCATCCTCAAACCCACATTTCTTGACGTTTCCGTATCATCCATAACACTATTTCCGCCGCAATATTTCAGCAAGTTCGATCGATGCTTGGAATTCTCTTGAAACTGTTGTTGCTCCTCCTTCTCGTAAAGAGTAATTGGTGTGCGTATTTGAGGCATTCTCGCTGGACATCTGATCACCAAAAATTTGGACGAATTTTCTTGTATGCGTGTTCGACGATATCTCTATCGATATGTTGAAGGCGATTCGAGTCGAGGTTTTAGAATTTTACAATGAGGTTTTTCTTGACGGTCATAAAGTGAAAGTGAAAAGTTTTCCGGCGATTGACTTGATTAGAAAGTATTAATACTATTTAGTATTTTATTTCTTTTCTTCCTTTTCTTTTAATGTCAAAGAACAATAAAAGTAAATTAAAAATGAAATATGCGATTACTTTTCTGAATAGATTTTTCGCGGAGGTCATTCATCAAATTTATCCCATGGATTATATTTGGATTGGGGTGAATCGCTTGATTTGGAATGCTATAAATATGCTATGCTTTAACAACAAGGAGATAATTCCAAAAATGATGAGGACCCTTCATATGCTTTTTTTCACTCCATGGACTGTTTTAATCCTGTGCATTGATTTTCAATCAGACGAACAAGATACATTCACTCATTAAATGACCTGGCACAGTACATTCCAGCAAACTTCACGGAAGAGAAAACAAAATCCGTTTTTCCAAATCAAGAAATCCTTTCATACAGAACGGATGATATGATTTCAGCAGCAAATCAAAATACAAAAACCATCCAAAACAGTGGTCCAGCAACATTCAATTCACCGGATTTCAGCACCATTCGAGAAATGGATGTTTTCTTGTCCTGGTTTCAAAAATTGATGTCTTCTTCGTCCCCTTGCATTCTCTCGTCCGTGGCTGCAAAGCCATAGTTTTCATCATCAAATTGATGTCTTCTTCACCTGATTTCAGAAATTGATGTCTTCTTCATCAAATTGGTGTATATTTCATGAAGACGCGACCTCTTCACCGATGAAGACACAATCTTTTCCCCTCTTGTCTAGGGCATCTTCCTCTCTACTCTGATGAAGACGGATTAAATGAGAAGCGGGTTGTAAATTTTGAGAAGGCAACTCACGATTTCCATAACTCTATTCCGTTAAATACCTCATTTAATGAGTGCCAGGTCATTTAATCAGTGAATGCATCTTGCTCGTCTGTTGAAAATCAATGCACAGGATTAAAATTGTGCGCGGAGTGAAAAAAATTGTGCAAATAGTGTTGTGCATATGAATGGTCCATCGGATATGATATTAAATAGAGTACATGCTATTACATGGAAATGGATCAATGTATAGGCATAGGTAAGAACTTTTTGTTGGGTGCCGCTCTACGGAACCCACATTCTGCGCCCAAAATAATCGCTTGTAATGTCATTATGACCACATCAGTGCTTTGACACATCATTATTGTCATGTCAGCATAGCATCCAGTCCAAAATATAAGAATATTATTCATTTTAATTTTTTTATTAATATTACAGCGACTCCGTTGTCGTATAAATCTAACCCTATTCAGTATCCTATAAACCCCAAGTGTTAAATGCTATAAATCCTAAACTCTTATAAACCATAAAAACTTATGAATCTAAAACACTATTTTATAAACCCTAATGACTAAATATTATAAACGCTAAACCCTATAATTATAAATTTTATATATAAATGATCATAAATAAATTATAATTTTATTTTATCATTTAATTTTATGTTATTAATAATCATTATTAATGGTGACATGACTACTGACATGGCGGAATGGTACATTTGTGGTGCTGAATGTGGGTACTGTTAGATAAGTATATTTGGGAACATTTGACCATATCAAATCTTCCCCTATTTTCCCGGGATTGCCTTACCATAATCTCGGGATTAGAGAAATCGTATGGATCTTGTAAAGTGTCTATAAGAGGAACAATATGTGTATGATGAACAGGAGCGAAAATACAATAATCGAAGGAGAAATCATCCTTCCGTGGAGTAGGGATTCTTCCCGAACCACGTAAATCTCGTGTTCTTGTTTTCTTCAACTTCAAGCCAGTCACTCTCTTGTCGCTCTTTGCTTTATGTGTTTTCTTGTTCGAAATTTTCTGGAAGTTGCTCCCATTCACTTTCGTCATCCCCCGCTAGGTAATCCGAAATAGACATTTTCTGGAGGATGTTGTAGAATCCTTGTTCACCACTCAATACACTGTCACAGAATTGGGACCGCAAGTCACTTCCGGCACGCTACGTGTGGGCGAAGGTTACACTTGCGCCGCTCGATGCACCCACTGTAGAATTGGGACCAAAGAGGATGGTTTCTGCCACTCAATACAACATATTTTAGCTCTCCGGGTTGAGATTTGCTGTTTATCGGCGGAATGCCACAGTTTCCGACGAGTTTGTTTGGTCGGAAGTGAAGCTTTGGAAGTCGTGCTTAGGAGGTTTTCAAAATTAAAAGTACATTCGTAATGTATTTCAATGTCTTTTAAGTAAAAGAGTAATAAAAGTAAATTCAAAATATATGAGATAATTTTTAGAAATATATATTTAGATTAGGTAAGTCATCCAATTAATTCATAAAAAATGTTAATATTTCATTTATCATTAATAATTATGTTTTTTTATAAATAATGATGTATGAAAAAACATGTAATAATTCTCTATTTAAGGTCTGTTTTGCGTGAGGTGTTTTTTATTCTAATTGTGCTTATAAGCATCTTTTAAAATAAAATGAGTGTTTTGCGTAATACAAGTACTAGTGTTTGTGCTTTTTTTACAACATCTCTCTTCTTAAAAATAAGCACCTCATGGGATGCTTTTTTTCCTGCTTAAAAATAAGCATGACATTTTTATAATAATATTCAAATATAAATATTTTTATGACTAAATTAATCCCATTTAATATATTTTAATTAAATAGATGAAGATTATTATAGTAATCTAATATTAAGTTTGTTATATATAATTAAAATAAATATTCAAATGATTATTTTTAAGCACTTGCACAAAACACCTAAAAATTAAAAGAAGTAGTAGAGGAAGTATTAGAAGAAGTACGGCAAAACAGGCATTTAGTCTCCGAAATTTGAACATCCGAACATAATCCAGGCCTAATTGGTTAGGTAATAGTTACCCGATTATCCTGACCAACGGTTTTCCGAGCTTAAAGAGGTGACCTTGCGTATTCTGCTGGCGCTTTCCCCTGACCCCCATTGTCCCTCTCTCACTAGATTTTCCCTATTCAGAGAACATATAAATGGATTTTACATTTACATTCGATTTATTTATTTTCCCCATCATCATCGTGTTCTCAACCCAGATTTTTCTATCCTGTTCCCATGTTGATCACTCGGCCAACAGCAACAACAATGGAGGGAAACAAAATGCATTTCACGTAGTCGCGGGAATCGCATCCAGGAGGCTCTCGATCGAGCCTGCATGCCCATTTGTTGATTTTATGTTCCTGGGGGTCAAGGTTGCGGAAGCTCATTTAGCCTATTGTTGATCAAGGGTGAGTTTTTGTCTGTCAGGGGCATTTCATCGAACATCTCGTGACGTTTTCCAAGTAATTTGTATAGGTAGGTATACATGTATATACACGTTCGGGGTAGATTTTTGTTATTAAGGATGGCATTTATATCGGGAATCTGCGACCTTCAGTGATATTTTTTTGGTTATTTCAGAATTCCCGTGTAAGGATATCTTGTTTAGAGTTCGACCATGTATTTATAAGCCCTTTTGTTCGTTTGCAGATTGCATCAATGGCTGGATTGCTGAAAATGGTGAAGTTATGAATTTGAAATGGTTTTACTTTGGGAACTTTGCGTTCCAAGAATGGAAATTTGCCCCATAGACTCCCCCCACATGGCTGGTAGGACAAAATGCCTATCTAGATTATCCTTACCTGCACCTTTATTTTCAAGGTTGGTTGCAACTTGCAGATTGAAAAAGTGATTGAGAAAAATAGTATTCAGGTATAGAATTTCTTTGTTAATGGTTAATTTTATTTTGTTCATGTAGAATTAGGGTAGGAATCTGGTGATTTACATACGGAATTGCTGAATCAGAAAGGTTGTTGTTCTTATTTCTTTTGTGTTTAATAAATGAATGCAGAGTTTAAATTGTGTCTTTAAATGCAGATGAGACCCCGTGAGTTGAACATGGATTCAAATACTTCTTCCAGGTCGACCTCTGATGCACCTAATGAGTTGAAGGAATCAGCACACATAGCGAAAAAGAATCGCTTTCCAGACAGTGTTGCACCTAACGACTCTATGGTTGCAGATGTCAACCAGACAGTGAACTCTTCTTCAACTCATAAGCCTCCCAGTGATTGTAGAAAAACAGAGGCAATGACACAGGGAGGTGCAAATCCACACCCACTCTCCAGCCCGAATAGATGTAAGAACGTGGATGAGCCGATTAATACTTCTGCGAATGTTTCACCGGAATCACCCCATACAAAGACCAACAATGCTAAAGGTAGTAGTCCATTGATTGTTAATCAGGGCTGGGGAAGTAGTAGCAGCAATCGGAGTGATAGTTTAGACAGCACGGGCGCCCCTCTGAAGCCGCATACTGGTGGTGATGTTAGATGGGATGCAATTACTTCTGCTTCTAAAGATTCTCCTCTAGGTCTTACCAATTTTAGGCTCTTGAAGCGGCTTGGATATGGAGATATTGGATGCGTGTACCTTGTCGAGCTCCGGGCAAGTAACGCCTTCTTTGCGATGAAAGTTATGGACAAAGGGTCTCTAGCAAGCAGGAATAAACTTCTCCGGGCACAGACAGAAAGAGAGATTCTTGGCCTTCTTGACCACCCTTTCTTACCCACCTTATACACTTATTTTGAGAATGAGAAGTTTTATTGCTTGGTAATGGAATATTGTAGTGGAGGCAACCTTCACTCCCTTAGACAAAAACAGCTCAACAAGCATTTCACGGAGGAAGCTGCCAGGTTATTTGAACACCATTCTCTTTTTACCTGTGAAGGATTCAACTATGCAAATTTGTGTTACAGATATTTGTCCCCAGAAAGGTCAACCAGTATATAATAAAATGTGGTGCTTCACTCTTTTATTTTTGTATCATGGGTGTAAGGTCACAATCATTATATATTGGCCCACGTGTACACATACGCACAGGCCCTTGAATATCTGCACATTCATCTGTTAAATTATTTTTCTGCAGATTTTATGCATCGGAGGTCTTGCTGGCCCTTGAATATCTGCACATGCTGGGTATAGTTTACAGGGATTTGAAGCCAGAGAACGTCCTAGTACGTGAAGAAGGCCATATAATGCTTTCCGATTTCGACCTCTCTCTCCGCTGCTCTGTGAATCCAACACTCGTAAAATCTTCCTCTGTTCATAAGGTACACGCAGATGAGACTGGCGGCGGCGGCCTGTTAAACGATGAGAGTATGGTACGTGGTTGTATGCAACCATCATCCTTCTTCCCGCGCCTCCTTCCTAAAAAGAACAGGAAATCCAAGTCTGATTTCGGCCTCGGAAACAATGGTAGCTCCCTGCCTGAGCTCCTGGCAGAACCCACTAATGTCCGGTCTATGTCCTTTGTGGGTACACATGAATATCTAGCACCTGAGATCATCCGCGGAGAGGGTCATGGCAGCGCGGTGGACTGGTGGACATTTGGTATTTTCTTGTATGAGCTCTTACATGGTACCACTCCTTTCAAGGGATCTGGTAATCGTGCTACACTTTTCAATGTTGTTGGCCAGCCATTGAAGTTCCCAGAAACTTCACATGTTAGTACGACAGCAAGGGATCTTATAAAAGGCCTATTGGTGAAGGAACCCCACAAGCGAATAGCGTATAAGAGGGGCGCGACGGAGATCAAGCAGCATCCCTTCTTTGAGGGCGTTAACTGGGCTCTGGTTAGAAGCGCAGCTCCTCCGTATGTGCCTGAACCTGTGGACTATGGACAGTTTGCGTCCAAGGATGCTGCGAATCAAGATAAGAAAATTGCAGATATGGGAAATGATAAGAACCAAGGTTCCTCTAATGATGCACCTTATGTTGAATTCGAGTACTTCTAAAAGCCTCGCAATTGGTGAGGGACATTTTGTGTCGAATTTATGTGCACACTGTACAGATATCTTGTACAAAAGAGATTTTGGTTTTTGGGTCCTCACAGTTTCATCTTGTACAAATCAATTTTCATGAATATTTTTTTGACAAAGGTATTATATTATTGATTTATTTTGGTGAAGGCTTTGTATGTATTGTGTGTGCAAAATTTTATAATTCTGACTACTGTTACCATCAATTATCGGAATCAGATCTATCCATAAAAAATCTATATATAAAATGTTATGCACCCGCTTCTGGTGGCAAGTAGGGATCTAAGAAGAAATCCTTACCCCCCATTTGAGGTCAGGTATAGCGCACCGCTATAGGTGTGTGTGTGCTACAGCACATGCGGTGCTTCCATATAGCGGTGCGCTATAGTACTGCTCCTCCTGCTCCCCTACAAGCACTCAAACTTCCTTTTTCTTAGGTTTGCCTCCAAGAACGTGTGGTCTAGGAGCCCTAGCCCTACTCAGTCGTTCGGGGCTCAGAAATTTTTATCACTAATAATTTCATTGCATATTTTTATTTAGAATTTAGTAGGGAGCAGTTCGGGTTTAAGCCACAGACCCATCCAATGGGTAAAATGGAAAATATTGTGCATGGATATGAGCCTGGGTGGTCTCGGAGTTAGAGATCTGTAAAAAATGAATATTTCTCTATGGTGAAATGGTTATGGAGGCTCAGAACTAAGCCAGACAATTTCTGGGCTGAAATAATCTGTGCAAAATATTTGGATTCCAATGATCTTGCAGATTTTGAGCTCATTACAGTCTCCGATAATATGTCAAAGCTATGGACGGATATATGGTTTGAAGTATCCTCTGCAAAGTGGTTTCAGAGCAGCATACAAATTATATCAGGAAGTGGAACAGATACTCTTTTTTGGCAAACATATTGGACAGAAGAGGGGAGTCTGGCTATACGGTTTTCTGACCAATACAGATTAGCTGCACAAAAAAATTTGAGTCTTGCTGAGGCCCTAACGCAAAGTACAACATCTATTACCTTTAGAAGGAACCTCGGGGTTTGGGAAATGGAAAGGCAGAAGCTTATGATAGCCATGGTAAATGAACACAGACCAACAACAGCACATCCAGATCAGTGGTATTGGAAGGCCGACAAGGCTGAGGTATTCTCTACATCCTCAGCCTATAAACTACTTTTAGATGAGGAACCACAGGACTAGGTTATTGTGGGACAAAAACTGCATTGCTCATGGTGTAAACTAGCCCCTAGAAAAATCTAATTGTTTGTGTGGAAGCTCCTTCAAAGCCGTCTTCCCACAACTGACAACCTACAGAAGCCGGGAGTGAGCATCCAAGCCTCACATAGGCGCTGTGTCTGGTGTGCTGATGAGGAGGAGAGTGTAGATCACTTGTTCTTTGAATGCATTCAGGCACAAGAAATCTGGGGATAAATATATGAGTGGCCGGATGTTTTTTTTTTTTTTTTGATAGGTTGAGTGGCTGGATGTTATACAAGTGGATAAATAAACCCCAATGGACTATCTTCAAGACCATATGAAACTGGTAAAGGGGAAACTAAGCTGTGAAATTTGGAAAGCTATATGGATGTCTACTGTATGATATCTCTGGTTGGATAGAAACTGTGAGAGATTTGACGACGAAGGAAGTGCAAATACATTAGAAAATATCAAGCTGTCAGTTTGGTATTGGCCAACGGGTCATAAGCGTACTCCAGCAACCGCCGCTACATCAGACTGGTTATTATCTCCTGTACTATGTATGAACATAAATGTCAAATAGTTTGTAAGTTTTTTTCCGGTCAATTGTGCTATGGAGGGTGAAGTCTTCCCCTCCATTGTATTTTTTTATACAATTTTGAGGTTTAATGAATTCTTCACTTACCCAAAAGAAAAAATTAATGTAGTGATATGGGATTTAATGTGATTTAGATCATCTATACTCTAATTGCTATATACGAATATATATGATTTCAGTCTTGTGGTACATAGTAAGATTTCGAAGTAATGTGGAATAGGAATAAATTCATTGTCACTCATGTCTCTACTCAATCATGTCATACAATCTACTGAAACCTTATGGAGCAAAAGAGACTAGGGTAGAATAAAAATCTATTGCCACTCATGTCAAGACCAATACTTGCTTGGTGAAAAGTTCTCAAATGAAGAATATTCTATTGTTAGAAAACGGACCTCCTATTGGGCTCGGATCTCGTGTGTGTAGGTTTGCGCGTGTAGGTCAACTTAAATAGGAGGATGTGAGTTAATCTCATTAGACTTGAACTCAATTTTTGAATAAATTGCAGCATCATATTCTTTTTTAAGTTGATGATATTTGTACGTAAAATCCATATGCCACATTCCAACATCTATTTTATACATTTTCTTGAAGCTAAGATTTTCTTTCCTATCACAAATGAAGTAGTGGAAAAGTTAGCATATAATATGCGTGTTTTTTTGTAGTACAATATAAATTTTATTAGGATTGGTTTAGCGGTTATGCTAGTGATAATTGCACTCACAGATTTCGGGTTCAAATTCCCTCAACGACATTACCTATCAAAAAAAATAACTATGTACAAAATACAAAGTCCCAAACTGGGTCTTTCTCCCCGATTTTACAATCTCCTCAATTAGAGACTAACACACACTAATAGGTCTCTCATCCATTCCTCAAAACCCATCGACAGGATGATCAGGTTCCTAATTTTCAGCAGCGTCTAGAATTTTTTTGCTGGATTTGTTCTGTGATCACGTCTGGATGCAATGTCTCCTGCTCAAAGATCTTCGTGTTCTTGTTCTTTCACATATGCCAACATACTATCTGGTATAAGGCATTCCAGATAGTAATTTCCAGGAGAACGCTTGAATTTTCATTGGGAGTATATTGTTTCAGGCAACAACAGCGTCTATAAAGGCAAGGTTTGTGCTCCATTAGGGCTTCATAGATAGCTTTAGTTGATTTCACATTGATTGCCTGATTTGTCCATGTCCGGGAGTCGCGGGAATTTGTGGCTGGAGGTACCTCTTTCAACTGGTCTGTTAGCAAGAGAAATTGAAGTGTCTCTTCATTGGAGCATGGATGTTGCCAATTCAAATTCCAATTCCAATGCCAATTTTGGCCATCGTGGTAGCCTTTCTGCCCAAATTTGATATTTTTATCTGCTGCAATGCAACAATTAGAGTATAGAGTATTGTGTAGCAAGGCATATGTTACCTAGCCATTTATCGTGACGAAAGTTTGTGTCATCTCTACAAATTGTTCGAGTTATACTATCAACAATCCATTGTTGTTCAAGTAGGCACCTGCATATAGACTGCCACCATGAGGCTCTTTTGTTCAGATTTTCTATAGTTCTTCGTTCAGTGGTCATAGCTCCATACCTTGATATTGGAATCTCAATCCATAATTGTTTTTGATCAGCGAGTATCCTCATTACCCATTTGAGTAGCATGGCTAGATTAAATATCTCTATCTTTTTTATACCCATACCTCTTCTATTTAATGGGAAGTGTAGCTTATCCCAGCTTACCCAGGATATCTTTCTTGATCCATTTGACTTCCCACCCCACAAGAACTTCCTCTGCATGTGGATTATTTTCCTGATAACTCCCATAGGCACTTTATATAATGAGAGATAATAAATTAGTATAGAGGATAAGACATTTCAATAGGACCATCCTGCCACATAGTGGTAAGAAGGATTTGTCCCACCTTCCCAGACCCTGTTGTAATAGATTCAATATTGGTTGCCATGTTCTGGCACTTCTAGGGTTTGCTCCTATTTGAACTCCCAATTACTTGCATGGGAATGTTCTTAGATTGCAGTTCATGATCTCACAATGAGCATTAGCTTCTATTTTAGGAATGTTCAGAGCATAGAGTATGCTTTTTGCACAATTCACTTTCAAGCCGGAAGATAGTTCATGGATTTTTAGGATTCTTTTCATTGCAACTGTATCTTCTTTACTTACATTGCCAAAGAAGAGTGTATCATCAGCAAGTAACTGGTGAGTTACTCTGATTTGCCCCCTTCCAATTTTATGGCCTTCCATGAGTCCTTCTCGAACAACACGTTCTATAAATATATTAAACCCCTCTGTAGCTATTGCAAAGAGCAAGGGAGATAATGAATCCCCTTGCCTCAGCCCTCTGCCCAAATTAAATTACCACATGAGGTGTCATTAGCAAGTATAGAAGCCCATGCTATATCAACACAAGATTTCATCCAAAATATTCATCTACTATCAAAACCCATCTCCTGCATCAGATTCCAGAGAAAGTCCCAATGCAGGCTGTCAAAAACCTTTTTTGAAATCAACTTTCAATAGAGTGCACCTCTTCTATCTAGCTTTTGACTCATGGATTACTTTATTGGCCACTAGGATACTGTCCAATATGTTTCTGCCAGGTATAAAACCCGTTTGAGTAGGAGAGATTAGAGTCGGTAAAATTCTGGTCGATCTTTTTGCAAGTGTCTTCAAGAGAATTTTATAGATGCTACCAATCATAGAGATGGGCCGAAAGCCGTAAATGCTTTGAGGGCTAGAGACCTTTGGCACTAGAGCAATGAAAGTAGAGTTGATACCCTTCACTAGTTTCCCATTTGACCAGAAATCATCCATAAAGCTCGGTATATCATCTTGAAAAAGGTCCCAAAAGTGTTCAATAAATTTAAAGTTGAAGCCATCTAGGCTCAGGCTTTTAGAGCTTCCACAAGATCTGACAGCTTCCCACACTTGTTTGCTTGTGAACATTTATGTGAGCAGGATGTTATCATCAGGGGTTAGTCTAAGAATATTCTGCCAATGCACCTTAGGTTTTGTCCCAGAATTTGCTGAAAAGTGGGACTTAAAGCTTTCATGTAGGTGTTGTTTAACACCTCCAACATCCTTCCACCATTCTCCATTTATAAACATTCCTTTAATGTTATTTTGGGCTGTTCTTTGCTTTATTGATGCATGGAAGAATCTGGTATTAACATGTCCTTCTCTTAGCCAACAGTGTCTAGTTTTCTGAAAGATGAGTTTCTTGTTCATCTTATTTAGTTGCATCAATTCAATTCTGGCTTTCTTTCTTTCCTGAATTTCAGCATCAGACAGATCAGTGCTTTCCATTTTGAGGTCTGATCTGACTTGTAAGATCGCTAAATATCTGCTTGTTCCAGAGTGTAGCTCTTTGAGTTACTTCATCCTTTCATATATGATAAAACCAGGAGATCCATAGGCCTCAGTTTTGTTCCAAGCCTCTCTAACAAAATTAACAAAATCTTTGTGTAAGAACCATGCTTCTAGGACCCTTAGAGGATTTGGGCTCCAGTTTTGCTCATCATTTAATAGCAGCACCGGGCAATGGTCTGAATTGATGCGATGCAATGGTGTTTGAGACAGTTTTGGCCACTGCTGAATTAGATTTTCAGGGATTAAGAATATATCAATACTGCTAGAACTTGTTCCTCGTGGATGGTACTAAGTGAACTTTCTTACTTGTAATGGAGATCCACCAAGGACGATTCAAAGATAAAATCATTGAAAGCTTGAATCTCCCTCGATGGAATTATAGTTTTACCTCTTTTTTCTTGCCTAGCTCTTACTGCGTTAAAGTCACTGCAGACGCACTATTTGTCCTTAGGGACAGACTGTACTCTTTGTAGTATTCTTTTCCATAATACTTTCTTAGTTTCAAAAATTCCAAGAGAATATCCATTCATGATTCTTACTGTCTGATTGTCAAGGGCACAGGATCGTAACGAGTAGAATGGTGATAGTGATCGTTGAACTCAGGTCGGGAGAACAAACCTAGTGCACTCTAAGGAAGGACACGACATATGAACTTTAGGAAAGGGAGAACACAACCTTCATGAGCTACAAGATAAACTTCTCATTCCATAGATAAAGAGTCTTGCAACAATAGCCTCTTTATATAGAGGTTTACAATGAATTAAAAGATATTAAATTAAAGACAACAATTAAATAAAATTCGAGGCGCCTTTGGTAAGTTTGACCTTCTTGCAATCAATTCCCTTAATTCAAGCCTTGATTAGGTCCTTGACATTGCCCACCTCTTAAAAATTACGCTTGCCCTCAAACGTAGTCCATATGCAAAACGGTGGTCATGCGGGAGAATACAAAAGTCTACCGAAAATAAGGACCCCCATGCCAGTAGTGTGGATCAACCCCAAGGAGGAAACACAGATGGACCTACACCAAAAGAGGGCAGTCAAGCAAATAAAACTAGTTCGCATGTTAGGCTGGAATTTCAAAATTCTGCAATATGTGGTGGCCCAAGTGTCCATCAGAAAATTCTATGGCCCACTGCAGAAAATGCAATAACCCACTGCAAGAAAGAAACTGCTTTTGCTGCCCACGATATTCTGCTGCTCAATACAGACAAAATCTTCCCCAAAAAGTCTTGATACGCCTGCCAAAATCTCTGAGTCGCATCCCACAAAATCTGCCCCCCAAAAAGCAACGCGACATCCTGTCATCCAAAAATACAACCTTACCCCTACGACCTCGATCCCATACATAACTTCGGTCGTCGCCCAAAGCCGATGTGTCTCGGCAAAAAACATCCCACCGGCGAGTGCGGTGAAGATTTCTGGCAGAACAGCTCGGACTGGACCGACTGGTGGTGGTGGTGACAGCCTTTGTCTCGCCCTTCCCGCCTGATTTTCTTGCCCCGGTCCCAGACAAATTTCTAGTTGTCAGAAAACATGGACCTGGAGTGGCTAACCCGTTCTCTGGCTAACGCAAGGCCGTCGTGACCGGAAATGGCCCGGGAATGGTGTCCTTCATGTGGACTATGGTGGGTTTCTAGTTAATGGAGGTGTGACTCCGGTGGGCGGCGGGAGGCCGCACTGTGGACGGGTGGTGGTCCAACACCAATTGTCCGACAAAATCAGTATCCTCCAAATTTAATCTTGACTTTGTTTCCTTAACACTACCCTTTTCAGCATCTGCATAAACTTCTTCCTTTTCTGTTGCTGCAATGGCATCTTGCTCGGGGGATAGATTTTGCTCGATGTACTTAGAGAGGAGTTCTTCCACCTTTGCAATTGATTCACGTAGCTCCTTTTGTGCTTTGAATGACTATTTTTTTTAATAACTGATTTTATTTATCTGAAAGTTGATTATACAAACTAGCCCCGAAAGTGAGCATAGTTATGAAACGTACAATCAAGCCGAAAATCAGATCCTTCTGATGTGGTTGCGCCAGCTGCATGTCGGTAGGTGCTCGCTCAGTTCATGATGCCGAGGGACTTGCATATCCTCCTCCTCCTCTACCTGGTCAGCCCAACTTTTTCTCACTATTGGGCTACTAAATGGAGTGTGTTGCTTATCAGCAACTGTAACTTGCAGGGGCTCTCCAGAGAGGGTAACATCCAGGGAGATTGCAAGGGCGGCTAAAGAGGTTGGGTCTAGGGGTTAGGTTTTATCCATTGCACTGAGTATGCCCAATACTATTTCGCACACGGGGGGCTCCAATCCTACACAGCCTCGATTCCTCATATGAGTTTATTATTCTGGTTCTTAATATGCCCCAAATAGACCTGCGTAGCTGTGTGAGTGCCCGATCATCGTGGACTCGATGCAAGAAGTGTTGTAGTACCTCTGTGTCGCTTTCCTGCTCTGTAACTTTTGCTGTCATTTCTACAACCAGTCCTGAAGTCATGCTTATGTCTACTGAATTGGAGCTTTCAGTGTCATGCCCATGTTCATGTACATCAGCAATGTCTGCAACTTTCTGATGGGAAAAGTCCACAGCACCAGGTAGCAAATTTGTTTGTGCAGTAGAGTCTGAGTTTGTAGATTTTGAGTTTGTGGCCTCAATCTCTTTCACTACGTCAGCAACATGTTGCTGATTTTCCTGTCGAGCGGTTGAGCTCACTGGGGTGGTTGCTTCTTCAACGGTAACTCCCACAGCCACATCAGTGTGCAGGATACCAGATGGAGATTGTTCATCTCCAGTAGCACCTTCAGTCTCATCATTTCGTGCTTTTCCTGGTAGTTTGTTATCATCATGCTTAGCTGGTTGCTCAGTTAGCTGTTGTTGCTCTTTATCTGTTGCCTTGCCCGACAGTTGAGGCCATTCCTTGCCTGACTGAGTGTTGCGTTTCACGCATACGGCTCTTGGTCTTTTCCAATTCGGTTGCAAATTATCTATTTCCTCTTCAGCAAATATATCAAATATTTTTGTTCCAGTGTTGATCCTCAATTTTTTATCTGTGATAGTATGCATATCTGCCAGCACCTGAACTCTCCCAAACACCATCTCGATTTGATTTATAGTCTTCTCATCAATCATGATCACTGAACCAAATTTCCCAGCAACTTCATTGAAGAATTTTGGGCACCAACAGTGAAGAGGTGTGCCCCGAATTTTTAGCCAAATCGGTCTCACCAATTGCCCATTCATGACCTTCCAGGGTCTAATATTGTGCATGCATAAGTCGCTTGAGTAGCTTTGTCTGTAAGCAATTTGTCTTTGTCCTCAGGTGTTCGAAATTTAAGCAGGATCTCTCCACCTTCAAGTCTTACCACTGTCCCATCTGTGTATCCTTTGTCATTCAGCAATCTACACATTAGATTCAGATCCATAACAGGTGATGGTATGCCCACCAAACAGCTTTCCAGCCACATCAAATCATTCGGATCAGGGGTGAAATCAATTGTCTCCACATCCTCAACAGTTTCCATCTTGCCTAGATCTACTGAAGTAGTTTGAGTTACAGTATTTTCCAACCCTACTTGTCCCTGTGCTGGTTTCCAGTTCATAGATGATCGAGCAAAACTCATTTGCATGAGGCAGGTTCCAATTCTCTGCCCATTTAACTTAGAGATAACATCATTTGGGTTAGTATCTTTAGCGAAACGGATAAAACCATACCTTCTACCTCTGAACTCCATACGCAATTGAGCATGTACATCCAGGACCTCACCGTATTTTGCAAAAAAAGACCACATCTCTGGCTCAGTCCACGTCGGTGGAAAGTTTGTGATATAGAAAGATATGTAGGATGCACGGATTTTCTCAATGAAAACTTGTAGCTTTCGTTTCTGTTGGTCATCCCCATTCGTGTCGTTCCCAACTATCGGTGCTTTCCCTTTGCGCCGTTTGTGTGTCACTGTTTCCCAGTGCTGCTCGTCGTCAGCAATTGAACCTCTGGGTTCATGGATATCAACATAGCTCAGGTTACTTTCAGTGCGAATGTCTTGCTTGGTGGTCTTGGAGGTAGAAGCCCCCACAGTTCTCCCGAGTTTCAGAGGTCTTATGGATGGCGATTGCTCACGTTCTGAAGCAGTAGAGTCAGCAATTATCTGATGGTCCCCTATTCGTACAAGGGTTTCTAGCAATTTCATCGGAGATGTGTGAATTTCCGGTGAATTTCCCATTGGAATGTTACCGTTAACGGCAAGAAAATAGTCGCTAATGGTAGAAAGTAGCCGTTAGGTCGTAGCCTTGGAATGCATGTCAGAGAGAATTCCTAACCATCAAAATATGAACTTATGAAAACTCTTGCTTTGAATGACTGTTCATTAAGCTCCTGTTGTCTCTTTGTCATGTCCCGAAATCAAGAGCAACTTAAAGGTTGGGAAAGAATGGGCCAACGGACAGCAAGGAGGAGAAGAGATTCTATCGTACCGTAGAACAGGAGAGGAGATGCATGAGAAGAACAGAAGTCAAAGTTTTGTTGTATCTATTATTGTATATTATGTTACTTTTTAAAATGCTAGAAGGAAGAAATCGTGTGTAGAGTTTGGGTGTGGTGTATAAATACTTTTGTACTGTACATTTCTAGAGACAAGTAATGAGAAGTTGTTCTTATCTCCTAAAAACCTTTTTCTACTCTCGAAAGTTTTCTCCTTCTATTCTTCCTGAAGCTTCTTCTTCTCCCCCTACTTCATCTAATCTCCCCTCCATTTCCTTCTTAAAATTCTGAGTTCATAACAGTGGTATCAGAGCAGTTTAAGATCCACCCTTGATTATCACCATAGCTCGTAAAAGGAGCCAGAAAACGCAGCGATGGGTGAGTTAGCAGGAACTTCACAAAATCTAGAAGAAATAGTAGAGGAATTTGAACAACAGTTAGCTATGGCCACTGAAGAGATGAAGCAAAATCTGGAAATGTTTCAGCAAAGTACTCAGACACAATTAAATGTTGCAATTGAGATGGTTCAGAAACACGCAGATCTAGTTGCTGAAGTAAGTCCTCTTCAATCAGGATCTGAAGGTAATCTGTTCGTCAAGACCAAGAAAATCGACAAGTTAGAAGGCACAGCATATGTTAACATTCGCAAGGGAAAAATAATACCGGGTTATGAGTTGAATTTGATTCTTCCTTACGTTGCTAAGACGAAGGAATCCGATGGCACTTCTGTGTTGTTGAGCACCGAGGGGTCCTTCGAGGTGCCTTAGAATGCAGATGAGGATCCTGAGGTCAGGATTACTGTAAAAGACGATTGGCCGATTGGAAAAAGGGTGAAAGAAGCTTTTATTGCAAAGGGAAAAATGTTTGTGTTTGAGAAAATTAGGGAATATGTTGCTGTAATGACCAAAGCCGACTTGGTGAACAATTTGGGAACAATTGCGAGGTCTGGAACGAAGGAATTTATGGAAGCATTACAGGCTGGTGCTGATGTAAGTATTATCGGTCAGTTTGGAGTTGGGTTTTACCGGCATATCTGGTAGCCGAGAAGGTCATCGTTACCATGAAGCATAATCTCATCTTAGACAAGGAGATGTTTAAATTACAGGTAGGTTTCGTGCACGGCGTTCAGCGGCTTGTATGGGATCGTGGATGCTGTGAAACAGTTGAAGAGGCGAAATCAAAGAAGTTTGTTGTGATTTTAGATCACTACAATTTCTATGAAGTTGTTGCCAAGCACAAGTTTATTGTCGTCGAGTTACATCCACCGTGGTGTGGTCACTACAAGAAACTTGCTCCTGAGTACGAGGAGGCCGCATCTACTTTGAGTTCATTGGATCTTCCAGTTGTTTGGGGCGATTTTGATCCTTGGGGACAAGGATCTAAAAATGGGGGAGGCAATGTCATGTCCCAAAATTAAGAGCAACTTAAAGGTTGGGGAAGAATGGGCCAACGGCCGGCAAGGAGGAGAAGAGATTCTGTCGTACCGTAGAACAGGAGAGGAGACACATGAGAATAACAGAAGTCAAAGTTTTGCTGCATCTATTATTGTATATTATGTTAGTTTTGAAAACGCTAGAAGGAAGAAATCGTGTGTAGAGTTTGGGTTCTTATCTCCTTAAAATCTTTTCCTACTCGCGAAGGTTTTCTCCTTCTATTCTTCCTGAAACTTCTTCTTCTCCCCCTACATCATCTAATCTCCCCTCCATTTCCTTCTTAAAATTCTGAGTTCATAACACTCTTGCACATGTCAAATACAACTCCAGATTTGACTTTCTGGATGGAGGTTCAGTCCTTGCCGTAAGGACATAATCTTGTTGGGGGTATGATTCACAGTGATATGGTTCCCTACGATAGTATGACGGCTGGTATGTGTCGGCATAGAGGTCAGGAGGGAAGGATTTGTGCAGCCGACGAGTGTGATAAAAGTTGCGAGAATCGGCACCGGAAGAATATGGCGGCGGTGACCTTGTGGGCGGAAGCGACCGTGGGTAGTAGGATGGGTAATGAAAATATTGCGATATGAATTTCTACTCGAAGGCTCCGATACCAATTTGTCAAGGGCACAGGATCGTAACGAGTAGAATGGTGATAGTGACCGTTGAACTCAGATCGGGAAACAAACCTAGTGCACTGTAAGGGAGAACATATCCTTCATGAGCTATAGTCTTGCAACCATAACCTCTTCATATAGAGTTTTACAAGGCAGGCCTGCATAGCCAGATAACAACTTTTTTCTCACTTCTTGAATGGCAAGAGGTTCTTCATTTCTCAATGTTCCCCCAGGGCTCATGACGGGATGTGTTGTAGCCCTCATTATGAGTTTCTTTCCCCCTACTTAACCTGAACTTCCTTCATGGTGGCTCCTGCATATTCAAGTCTTTCACGAACTGGATTATCTTAGACTTTCCATTGAATTGCTTGTTGTTCAACTTCTGTTGTTCAACTTCTGTTATCTGCCTAATCACAGAATCAGACTTCTTGGACCGATATGAGGCGGATCTACACAGAGAGTCACAGTATCAGTGTTTATACAGAGTAATAATATGAAAACT
>JAOYMZ010001697.1:0-24935 GCA_025802335.1 Pinguicula primuliflora | reverse complement strand
TAACGTCGTCGGAATATCACCAAAATTTGAACATATGATCTCCTATGTATAAGCTTTCTAACGATGTGCCCAATTTTAACAACGGGCAATCCTAGTGGCCGGAATTGAAAAATCATGGCAAAAATTAGGACAAAAATCAGGGACATATAACCTTCCCGTATAAATAATATATATATATATATATACACACACACGGGGTGTTCGGGTGACATGAACTTATACAGCCAAAAAAACAGCACATCTCGCTCGTCCATCCAGCAAATCTCGTTCGTCAGATCATATGAGCCGTAATACCGAAATCAAGTGCATGTGACCTTCTCAACCCTCGTTCCTGTCAAAATTTGGTCTGTCAGCATCCATCGAAATCACTTGTTCCCTCATCTATCGGAGACCTTCTCTTCCCGCATGACCGCAAATCTCAAACAAGAACAATCCAACAAATTCTGATACCTCACATTCTCATTTCCGAATCCTTTCTCATTTCCGAATCCATTCTCATTTCCGAGTTCATCTGCACAGGTATTCGAATTCATTAAACCCTTTTCGAATTCCATTCTTATTTTCATTTTTGTGATATTATTGATCCAAATTATTGGTGTATAAAGTCAACAATGTCACCTATAAAAAAAAAAGAGTCAACAATGTCACCTATAAAAAAAAAAGAGTCAACAATGTCACCTATAAAAAAAAAGAGTCTACAATGTCGTCCCATTTCTTGGCTCGAGGAACTAGAAATACAGAATCAAAAACTCATTTTTGATTGTACAGGTGCTCTGGTTGAATCTCGGCACAAGGACAAATTTGTGATGTCGTCTCCTCACGTACTCATCTTCCCCTTGCCTCTCCAGGGTCCTGTCAACTGTATGCTCAAACTTGCAAAACTCCTCTGCTGTCATGGTGGCATCGAGATAACATTTGCCAACACCAATCACATACAGCAACGTCTGGAGGATTGCAACGGCTACGGCTACGACTCGGGGGGAGAATCATACGGCGGTTCCGGATTTCATTTCGTGACGGTTCCTGACGGGATGCCGGAAGAATCCCCCAGGACGGCGGAGCAATTACCGGAGATGCTGCCGTTGTTGGAAGCCGCGGTGGTGCCGATTCTGAGGGAGATGTTGAGATGCAACGAATCTGGGAAGCAGATCAGTTGCTTAATTGCTGATGGATTGTTCAGTTTTGTGGCTGATGTTGCTCGAGAGACTGGGGTTCCTCTGCTGTATTTTGATACGATCAGTCCGTGCGGGTTTTGGACTTATTTGTGTTTGGAAAAACTCATCCAAGCAGGGGAGGTGCCTTTTAAAGGTATAGAGATCATTCATTGCTGACGATTCATAGATTGAATTTTCGTGAATTTCAAGTGTTGATCGGTTGATTCATAAACCCTATCACGCAATGTTAGGTTACCGATCAATTGATCTTGGGATCAATCTGGGTGCTGCCTTTTTGAATTGTTTTCAGTAATTTCAACTTCAGATTATTCGAAACAGAAATTTTCACTATGTTCAGTCTTTGTGTGCTCAGTCCGTACTCAACTTTTTGTAGCACCATCCGCTTTCGAAATTGGTCGCACCATTGGAAAGCTTATACATTGAAGTGCATATGTTCACATTTTGGTGATATTCCGACGACGTTATCACCGTTTAACGGAAGGTTATAAATCCTCTTGGGTTAAGTAGTCCAAAATAGGGTTTTAGAAATTTCCGGCGACTTCGTCGCCAGAAATCGGACCAAAGCACGGGGATTTTCATCTACACTGTATAAGCTTTCCAATGGTGCGACCAATTTCGAAAACGGATGGTGTTACGAAAAGTTGAGTACAGACTGAGCACACAAGGACTGAGCATACGAAGGTTACCTTATTCGAAGATATGTTATCATTTTTGTTCTCTGTGTTTGTTGGGTATTGAGCATTGACTATATTACTTTGAATGCTTCCTGTCTTTCTTCTTTTCTTGAACATTGACTACAAGGAAAATCTTCTTGCGGTAATCTGGACAATTACATTAAATTGCGGCACAATAGTTGATGCAAATCCAATTGTCAACATTACTTGTCCGGACGATAGTCATTAGGTCAGACGCAGTAGTCTGGTTAATAAAAGTTCTCTTTACTACAATATTTGTATCATTTCTTTCTACTTACCTTCCATCTGTGATCTCTATTTGTTTGTTTGTAGACGACAACTTGGATGAGATGATAGACTTGCCCGGAATGGAAGGCCTCCTGCGTCGTCGTGACCTTCCCAGCTTTTATCGAACCCGGGACCTCCACAACCATCCCTTAGTCCAGTTGTTTCTCAAGGAAGCCAGGCACATTCCTCTATCGCAGGGGCTAATATTCAACACATTCCAACAGCTAGAAGCTCCTGTATTGTCCCAACTGCTCAGCATATCTCCCAACATTTACTCCATTGGCCCTCTCCACAGTCACCTAAAATCCCGGCTACCATCTCAGCCAACCATTTCCAACAGCATATGGAAAGAAGACAAGAGCTGCATACCCTGGCTCGACGCGCAGCCCTCGAAATCTGTCATCTATGTCAGCATTGGTAGCCTTGCTGTGATGACAAGGGACCATATGCTTGAAATTTGGTATGGATTGGTGAACAGCGGATCGAGATTCCTGTGGGTTCAGAGGCCCGGTTCGATATCCGAGACGGATGGTGAATACAAGGCTCCTTCAGAGTTGTTGGAAGGTACAGAGAGGAGAGGTTACATTGTCACCTGGGCTCCTCAGGAAGAAGTGTTGGCTCATCCTGCTGTTGGTTGTTTTCTCACACACAGTGGATGGAATTCAACTCTGGAGAGTATTGTTGAGGGCAAGCCTATGATTTGTTGGCCTCATTTTGTTGATCAACATGTAAACAGTCGGTATGTTGGGGAAGTGTGGAAGGTTGGGTTGGACATGAAAGACAGCTGCGACAGAGATGTTGTGGAGCAGATGATTAGGGAAGTTATGATTGTGAGGAAGGATGAGTTTATTGAAAGGGCTAATGAAATTGCGAAATGGGCCCGCACGAGTGTGAGCGTGGGCGGATCGTCGTTCTCGGACTTGGATCGCCTTGTAAGAGACATCAAGGCCATGGAAGGGAATAACAAGCAGCAGTAAATATTGGAGGTAACCTGTGCAAATGTTGGCAATCTGCATTGATAAAATATGATATTTTAATATCGACCGCTCATAATTAAGGTTGTATTTGGGAGAGCTTATGCTTTTGCAGAAGTACTTTTGAATATGCAAGAATAATTATATCACTTTTAAACTTCGAATTAATTTCAAAATTGTCACTGAGAAAAGTCATTCAAAAGCTACTCCCACCTAACTTATGACTTTTAGTTTTTTTATGACTTTTTTGTAGATAAGCCAAAGCCAAAGCTGATTTACCAAACACTGCAAAAACAGCTTATGCTGTGGAAAAAGCAAAAGGAGCTGTGGAAAAACTGTACAAAACACTGCCTAAGAGGCATCAATATGGATGAAGAACTTAATTATAAAAAGAAATTGCCTGCTTTTCTTCTCTGGCTCCAACAGTTTACATTACATTAACTATGAAATCTGCACCAGGAAAATGTTTGATGAAAAAATGAGAAGTTTTACATTACATTAGCTGAAATGGCTAGACGAGTAGTTTCTTGAATAAGAAAATCCAGGTCAGGTTCATATCCAGGTTTCACTGTATATATAACCTGTACTTCGAAGCATTAAATCCACATTCATACGTAAAGATTGAAGTTTGATACATATTCTGGAGAAGCCAAAAGGGATGTGGGTATTTATTTATTAAAACAAGCAGAGGAACCCGAAAATGTTACGGTAGGATCATCGCCACCAATCTGATAGTTTGCTTGGAAGGATCTTTACAATGTCTGGTTGAAGGGAGGATCCAAACCTTACTTGACAAGAACATAATTAGATTAGGATGATTAATGAATAAAGTGTGCAGATTGTTTGTACCTCTAGTAAGAAATGAGATTTGAACATATTCCGCAAACAAAATTTAAATACAAATATGGGCTTGAGCTTTAAAAAAAACGAATGTAGAACTGAGAACATATTCAATTGCCACAATATGCAATAATGCATACACAAGCAATCCAAAGTCCCGAAATTACACAATTTTGATTCCATACCCAACTCAATCCTCACGTTTCCAAGCTCCCCGTTTGCAGGATTCTTCAATCTTCCCTTTCCTTTCGTCCGGACTGTTACACAGTTACACAAGTTGCAGGAGTAGGTATGTGCATTCAGCCTTCTTCCTTGCTTTTTAATTCTCTGTTAATGGGTAGATATTTCTCTGATTTCTCTCCTGTGGCTGTGCACTTTGATTCGGCGAATTTGAGTAATGTGTATGTGTTGATGTGCGGCTGTACCTCAGACTTCAGTTCAGTCGCTTTTGTTTTGGGATTTTGTAAATTTTCAATTGCTTTTGTTTTGGGAATTTTGTAGATGGTCAGTTGCTTTTACTTTGAAAGATTGTTTGGTTTATTGTCTTATTGAGTTGGTACTAGTTTTGTCAATCGCCACAGCTATCATTGAAAGATCTTTCTCGACAATAAAGTTAATCAAAAATTATATGCAGAATAATATGACAGATGATTTTATGACAGATTGCATATTGTGCTACATTAAAAGAGATATTTTCTCTTGTATAGACAATGAAACTGTTTTACAACAGTTTTAAAAAATGGAGAGTAGAAGATTTCAACTACCGCCAATTAATATTTTTGCGTATTTTATATTAGCTCTATTTTTAGAACTTTTAAGAAAGCACCAACGGTCATAAAATTCTAGATTCGCTCCTAGATGGGTGTGATGCACTCCGACGAGTTCTGAGGTGTGTACAGGGATGAGAGAGGCGAGAGGAGGTGATTCTTTGAATTGGACAGGAAAAAGGAGAGGGGACTCCAAATTTATAACTTTTCAGATATTGCAGAGAAAAAGTACTCTGAATTGCTGCCTAATGCCAACCGGGTGTTTGATTACAGGTGTGTAAATTCACCGACTTTCAGAGGTCCTGTGTTACATACCGACTTTTCAAAGCCTGGTGCGTGTTAAATTAGAAAAATTAATATTCCTATGTTGAGGAGCTCTATAGATCCTGGTTTGGTACCTATCATTGAGCAGATTCCAATAATGATGGACTAAGCTGATCAGATAATCTGGAAACCAGATCAACATGGCAGTTTCAGTGTGAAATCGGCCTGGCATGTAATCAGGAGAAGACCCGAAACTAATATCAGTTGCAAGTGGATCTGGGACAAAAACATATCCCCAAAAAATAGTATTTTCATGTGGAAGGTCCTGCACCATATTCTCCCTGTCGATGATAACATATGTCAAAAGGGAATACAACTGGCCTCTAGATGTTCTTGCTGTTATACAGGTGGAAGCATCGAAACTATGAACCATCTACTATCTGCAGGGTTGGCTAGCAACCCAGGCTTGGAAATTTTTTGATGCTCTCATGAACCTAAATTATGCTCCAATTTCTCCTGCACATCGAATAGAATGCTGGATGGTGGGATGCAGTGACAAAACAACCAACTTCATTCGTAAATCTCTACCTATGATCATTTGCTAGGAAGTTTGGAAATTAAGATGCGGAATTCGTTTTGGCTCCTCAAAACTGAGCACGGGATCAGTCATCCATTCCTGCATCAATCTATTGGAAGATATATTATTATCTAGTGATTTCTGCTTCCCTACTCACACTGAGGGGAAACAGCTTCTGAATGTGTTGCATATCACACTCCGGGAAGCCTCTCTAACAATCTCTCGTGACATATCCTGGGAACCACCAGCATGCCCATTTATGAAACTTAACATTGATGGCAGTGTGACACTCCATTCAGCAGGTGTCAGAGGCATTTTCAGGGATGCGCATGGAATGCACAAGCTATCTTTCTATGCCAAAATCAAATGCGATTTCCCCATTGAAGCTAAGGCCGAAGCCCTGAAAACTGGAATGGAATTGGCCCTACAGAAAATGTACCTAAACATTGTTATTAACTCAGACTCAGTGGTTTTAGTGAATAGCATTTTGCAGGTTGAGACAATGCCATGGAGAATCAGACATACGGTGAATCAGATCCTGGCCCTCCAATCGCATTTCCAGCATTGTAGGATACAGAACTGCTACCGGGAGCTAAACCAAGTAGCAGACCTCCTGGAAGAACAAGGAAGAAAACAATCACACCGCAGTTTGATCATCCAGGAGCAACCACCCGATGCAATCTTACAACAGTTGCAGAAAGACTCGCTTACCACCTTCTCAAGAAAGCAGAAACCGAGGGATGTATAAGCAGCTGCTCATTCCATTTTGGAGCCTAATCATTTTTGTAGCTGATATTGTAAAAGATGATATAATGCGCCATACTCTTTCCTCCTCTAGGATTTTCCTGCCAGGGGTTTGTCGAAAGGAGGTTTTAAGGAGGTGGTCATATATCATCTAAAGCTTTTCGTTGGAAGGGTCGGGAGGAGCGTGTAGGTGCTTTGCACCAAACACTTCTTTTGCAATAAAATCATAAATTTGCAAAAAAATTGCGTTGACAGAGTGGCATAAACAAAAATTTGCCCGGGAATCGGGATCATATCACGACATGAAACAAACAAACCGCAAGAGAATGCAATAAATGACGCTAGGATTCTCCGTTTATCCAATAAATTAGGTTTTTTGATCTGAAATTAAAAGTCTAAAGGATAGTTAAAGAGGGCTTGGTCCAGTGGTTATGAGGATGACAATTGTATTTAAAGATCATGAGTTCAATTCTACTCAGTGACATGAGTCTATCACATATACCTTGACAAACATGATTTACCTCTCTACCGTAGTGTGCAGACTATTACGGTAATACGTTAGGTTTACCTACATCTGTGTGATTTTCATACATTATCAATAAAAAAATCTTGAAGATTGCATTTTAGTTTGGAGCATAAAAATCTTTACACAATTCCTTCCATTATGTACAATACAATACTCAGTATTGTGACTTGTGAGAGGAATTTGTGAAAAAGAAAAGAAGAGAGGAATTTGTGGTACATTTGATCATGCTTTTTCATATTTTTTTAAAAATACAATTGAGGCCATAAGCCAGTAAAGGTTCACACAGAAAAGAAAGTAACTACTGCAAACAAATTTAAACACGATTTGCATAGCCTTCAAGGGGGGTCGAAAAGGTAGGTTGAAGTGCTCAAAGACTGAGTTTTCTTACGCATTTTTGAAGGGTAAGCGGCATAGGTATCCTTGGTAATCCGTTTGAAACACTAAGGTACGTACCCAGGTTGTCCACCCTTGCAATTCCAGGAACCTCTTTGATTTCTATTGAGTCCTCAAGGGGTGTATTAATTAGTAGAGACCCAAAGAGCATATTTGTTCTGGCTAACTGTTTGACCAGAAGATAGAGAGAAGACCTTCAAGACCTCTTTAATCACTAAATCTTGGGTGGTGGAGACCTCAGCAAAGAGTATAAGGGCATCTCCACGACCTCTGCAACATTCCTTGCAATAAAAGTCCGACCAGCAGGTACGTAAGTAGAACTGCTGGACCGAGGTGATCTCCAAGTGTAGAATGAATCAGTCAGAATCCATGTGTACGGAATATATGGAGGTCCAACAGAAGTACCAGGATCTGACCAGAAAATATTGAGCTGGCGGAGAGGAAGTGCGACGTCTGCTTTTACGAGAGAGTCCGCCTCCTTGTTGTGAGCACGCTGGATATGCTGCAGCTTGTAGGATGTGCAGCCAGACTGTCTTTTTAATCTTGCATATGAGACTCTAATACGGTAAATACGTAGCTTTATCCTCGATAGAGTCGACCGCTATACTGCTATCCGATCTGATTATGATACTTCGCATGTTGATAGCGCACGACAGAGCTACTCTATATTGAATTGCCCAGAGTTCTGCTGAAATCTTCGAGCACACTCCCAAGTGCAGAATAAAATCTAGTAACCACTCACCAACCGCATCCCGGAGGATACCTCCACATGCCGCCACCCCTGATGCTCTACAGACGGCCTCATCGACCGATAGATATGCAAGGATAGGGTTCTCCCCAGGGGCTGGAGGTAGTACGCCCAAGGAGAGAGGCGACTGAGCAGATTTTTGATAGATTGTTGTTCTGTGGAGTGCCTTTTCCTGTTGCAGCAATCTGGTGTTTTCCTGGTAATATGCTTGTATTGTTGAACATAGAACTCCAGCTGAACTTTACCTTGCTCGAAAGATATCCTCGTTTCTAGATGTCCAGAGCTTCCAACACACAGTCACAAAAAGAGCACACCATTCCTGCGAATGTGTATCACAAGAGATATTGTCTACAACCCAAGCGTTAGTCGATGAAATAGTAAAAAAGGGGGAGGGGATAGGATGATTCAAAGAAAGCCATATCTCCCTGCTCTTGGTGCAATCTCGCAGAATGTGTATGATTGTTTCGTGGTCTGGGCAGGAATTGCAGTCCAGGTGTGGTGTTATCCCTCGCCAAAATCTCAAGCTATTTGTCCATAACGCCTCATGCAAGACTCTCCAGATGAACACCTTAATATGCTCTGGTGTTTGTAGTGACCATATCCTACTCCAGTGTGGTGATGACGTTTCTGGCTGCGGAGAGATCACCCAATCTATTGCTAAGGCACAACTAAACTGGTCCTTTGGAGAATGCATCCAAGAACATGTCTCTAGGCCAGCATCAATCTGAGGAGCAGGTAAAGTGAGGATGGTTTCCACTGCCGAGGAAGGTAACCAGGACCTGAGTTTGTTCTCATCCCACCCACCTGCAGTAAGACAAAAACTAGCCACTTTGCAAGCAAGGTCACTGTTAGATAATGGTCGTAATGCAAGAAGCAGTAAGGGCTGCGTAAAGGGGAACCATATATCATGCCAAAAAGAAACAATTAAACCATCACCAATCACCCATCGGGTGTTTAACTTTACCAAGTGCAGATTATGACAAATTTGCCTCCATAACGGAGAACCTCCAGAACTTAGAGTCTGCTCAGTTGAAGAAGCATCCAGGACTTTATATTTGGCATAGAAAATCTGCACCCATAACTTGTGCGGTGACATCAAAAGCTCCCATGCCAGCTTGAGTATGAAGGCTTGGTTTGTATGGCGGAAACTTCTTAGTCCTAAGCCACTATGACGCTTCTTTGTGCATACTTTCTTCCAAGAAACTAACGGTTGCTTGGGTTGATCCGATGAACCTCCCCACATAAACTCCTGGACAATATTGTCCATCTCATCACAAGTAGAAAGAGGGAACAGGGTGGATTGCATTGGGTAAATGGACATCGAACATAATACTCATTTGCTTAGAACCAGCCTTCCCGCCATTGAAATTCTCATAGATCTCCATCCCTGAGTTTTCTTCCGCATATTTGAAGGGTAAGAAGCATAAGTATCCTTGGTAATCCATTTTTGAATCAAAGGAACACCAAGGTACATACCCAGGTCGTCCACCCGTGCAATTCCAAGAACCTCTTCGATTTATATAGAGCCCTCAATGGGTGTATTAGAAGTGACCCAAAGAGCAGATTTGTTCTGGCTAACTGTTTGGCCAGAAGATAGAGAGAAGACCTTCATGACCTCTTTAATCACTAAAGCTTGGGTGGTGGAGGCCTCAGCAAAGAGTATAAGATCGTCGGCAAACATGAGATGCGATAATTTAAGTTTCTGACGACCAAAGGTGAGATTTCCATAATCCAGAACTTACAGCAGCTGTAATCAAGTGTCCCAATCTCTCCATGCATAGAACAAACAAGTAAAGTGAGACGGGATCTCCTTGGCGGACTCCTCTTTTTGGGAAAATACTGGATCCCTCTTACCTTCCCAAAGAACCTGAGTCGAGCTAGTCATAAGCAAGGACATGATGAACTTGGCCAGATAAATAGGAGTACCAACTTCATCAAGAGTGTCCTCGATAAAGGTTCATTCCATTTTACCAAAAGCTTTGGCTAGGTCAATTTTAATGGCCATGAAATGCCTGCTCCCTTTGCAATGTCTCATAGTATGCAATGCTTCCTGAGCCACAATAATGTTCTCCACAATGCTACGTCCTCGGACAAAGCTAGATTGGTTTTGTGAGATAATAACTGGCAATATATCACTCAGTCGGTTAGCTATAATCTTATAAATCACCTTCACGTTGATGTTAATGAGGTTGATAGGGCGGAAATTGTCGAAGCTTTCTGGGAGTGTGACTTTAGCTAGCAAGTGAATCATGCCCCTATTAGCTTCCGAAGGCACTCGCCCCTGTAGGAAGACTTGATGCACAAAATGTAGAAGGGATAAAGAAATTAATTATATCCCAATTATGTTGGTAGAAGCATCCCGAGAACCCATCCGACCCTGCCGCCTGTCGCGGGTCCATATCCATCAATGCTCGCTTGATTTCTAAATCATCAATAGGTTTTGAAAGGATAGACTCATGTACATCTGATAATTGGGGAAAACAGTTCCTAAGAGGAAACATTGGTACAGAATTCTAGCTTGAATCTAAGTCTGCGCCATAGATTCCTTTGAAATGTTCTATGACCTCAGTTAGCAGGTGCAACGAATCAGAACACTAGTGTCCAGAACTCAGCTGAATTCTCTTATCCCGTATTCGAGATCTTTTTTCCTTGTGCAGGGTGTAGAAATACTTGGTATTCCTATCACTAGATGAAATCCATAGTCTCTTAGCAGCCTGTCATCTGAGCAATTCCTCACGAGTAAGGATGTTTTCCAGTTCTTTCCTTATCGAGGATTCTAGATTCACCGAATATGTCATTCTTTACCTTGCAATACAAGTTTGAAGTCCAGCTAACCGACTAATCAAATGTCTTTTCTATTTGAAGATATCTCCAAAATAATTCTTCCTCCAATCCTCAATCGAGTCCTAGATGCCCTTCAAGTCTTCAAGAAGTGAGGTGCTACTCGGCTAGTGTTGTTTCAACCAAGTACTCCATTCAGGGTGCACTTCCCATGCTTCATAGTACCTGAATGGTTTAACATTCCCAGTAGAAGTTAAATGAGTTCGAATACTAATACACAAAGGAGAATGGTCGAAGGATAATCGTGGTAGATGCAAAACACTACTATTCGGAAAGATTGAGCTGAAGGGTTCATTTGCTAGTGCCCAATCAATCCGCTCATGACAACGTCCATGGGCCCATGTAAACCTGGAACCTTTGAAATCTAGAGGAGACTAATCAGCAAGGTTAATGAGATTCTTAAAATGTGAGCACCCTGTAGACATTTTCCCTCCAATTTTATCATCTTTTTGCAAGAAAGCATCAAAATCACCAATCGCAATCCAAGTAAGATTCATTCTGTCTGCAATAAGTAATAACTTATGCAATAAATCTTTTCTAATCCTTGGTTTCGGGGACCCATAAACTGCAGTCAAGTTAAAAATAATAGAGTCATCATAACAGACATTGCATAGGATGTATTACCAATCAGATTCTAGAATGGTAACTCGTACAATGCCTTTCCATAAAATCCAGATGCCCCCCCTGAGTACCCCTGTGCTTCTACACGAAACGAATTTCCGAAACCATTTCCAATTTGTTTATTTATAAGATCAGCATTAGTACCACTAGTACGTGGTTCTAAGAGGACCATAATTCATGGATGGTAGACGTTTATCAAGTTGTGTATAGCAGAGAGTGTGATAAGATTTTCCACACCTTGCGTGTTCCATGAGATGATTTTACAATCCATAAAATAAAATATGAGTATGAAATGTAATAGAGAAGTAGATAGAAATAAAGAGAGTGAAGGATTAGAAAGATATCACCGGTCCAATACATCAGCCATGACTGATTCAACATTTGATCATGCATTTGTAAGAAAGAAAAGAAGGGAGGAATTTGTGGTTTGATCATGTTTTTTTCATATTTTTATGAATACAGATCCCATCTTATAATAATACAGACCGGCTGAACCATCACATTGAAACATTTGTCCTGATGATGGATTTTATGTCTTGTTTGAGTATGTCCAAGTTTGAAGATTCTCCTTCTGTCAAGCATATTTTAGGGATTCATGATATAAATACATAATATTTTCAAAAATAATTATATATGATTTATATCTTTGTTATTATAATTTGGGACCTTAGTTTTAATATATTTATTTTGTGTGTGATTGGATCCCACATCTTACAATATGTCAATATGTCATTAATCATACATAATTATGTAAGTTTAACATTATTGTATTTTAGTGTGCAAATGTTATGTGTACCGAAAAATAATTAAATAAAAATATGAAAAATAAAATTTAAGACTAATTTTGAAATTTTCATGCTGAGATTATTTAAGAACGGGTCTTAAATATTAATTTAGATGCTAGTAACATATCGTTTAAGGTTAAATTTAATTTGCTGCTCTTATATATTTATATGGTTTTAGATATTTTTGGTGACGAAGGTACCAAAACCAATATGTGTGACCTATTCTAAAGTCATTTTTAAAACATAATTCCAAAACTGATCTTGCTTTTTTACATTGATAGACAAAAAATCCCAAAAAAAAACTTGTGTTGTGAATTTCGGCAAAAATACTATAGCTACCTCCAACTGCAGCACCTCCAACACCCCCCTCCCCGTTTGGCCAAAATATCGACGATTTTCCACAAATTTAGACTTAGGTTTATAGTATTTAGCCCTTGGGTTTATAGGGTTTAGCACTTGGGTTTATAATATTTAAATAGGGTTTTAGTTTTTTCGGCAGCGAAGCCGCCGTAATATTTAGCCCTTGGGTTTATAGGGTTTATATCATTTAAATTTGTGAGAAATCGTCGATATTTTGGCCAAACGGAGGAGAGGGTGTGTTGGGGGTGAGCGCAGGGGCGTGCGCTATAGAAGCTCTCAAATTTCGGTGCAAAGCCTTTTGGATACATGTAGCAAGCTTATTTTAGGTGCATTCACCATCTGTCCAATTCTTTGATGAAATTCACCTTTCCTTCCTGATTTCCATCAATTCCCTTACCATCGTCAACTACTGGTATATTTCATGTTAAGAGCCACTGGATATGAGCATAATTGTGAGCAATAACATCATCAGGAAGCAAATCAAACAATTCTCTTGAACATCAATGGCAAATAAACGAAAGCAGTAACAACGAGCAGACGCCGGAATCTAGAAACCTCTATTGTATTCACTGTCTAAACGAAAGCAGTAACATGGGAGAGGTTCATGTTTTGGAATAGGCTCATGTTCTTTCCTGTCTTGTTCAGCTTGCATACATGGGAGAGGTTCTAAATTTAAAGTATCTATCTAGAAAATAGATACAATTTAAAGTATCTATCTTGAAAACATCCATAGTTTGAAGTGCAACTACCAGTTGCTTTCTTATTTTTTAGAGGTATTTATTAATATTTATTTTTGTGCATTTAAAATATTTAATATTGAATTAATATTAATTTATTTTTAATGTTCTATGTTAGGATATATTATAATGGATAATTTTGGCGGTTCTGGTTTTTTTGATTGGTTTTCTGGTTTGAGTTCGCAAATGCCTAATTTAAATATGTCTCTGGAGTATGCCGAGCTACGGCACACCTGTATCTTGCAGTCCAGAAACTGTCAACCCAATAAGTGGGAGTTCCCATATCATAGAAACATCCTTTAACGTGATTGTACACTCCCCGAATGACATCCAAAATGTGTGAGTGCGAGGACGTCATCGATCAAATAGAGCCGCCACAAAATGCCAATTTATCTGCATAGAACAATTCTGATATACCCCCAAATCAAGCAGCAACTATATAATTAATAACCCGGTCATGCAAATTAAGAAGGCAAAGCTACCTATCGGGATGTGTGCAATTTACTATAGCATCAACACTTATTTCACCTCTTAAAATACGTGTACTTATAAGATTTTTCAAATATCCGATAAGATCCTGAGAATCGAGGCGATACAGACTGAGACGCTGACTCTCATCCTCATTATAACTCATATTAATATGTACAAAATATATTGTAATAATAAGAATAATTCATAAATTTCATGTCAATAATTAATATTCGCGTAATTAATAAATTTAACCATATATAAAAATTACCTTAACATTAAAAAACTTTTTACAGCTTTGCTCGATCCGCTACTGTGTAAAAGGCTCTTCTTTGCCAATTGAAGATATAAGATTTTGGTTGTGGTGGTAAAAAACGATGGAAGGGGCCGCGCTAAAGCCTCTACTTATTTCCCGCGCTGAAGCCACGTTGCGCGGCAAATCCACTATGCTGAAGTCTTCAGCACGAATTCCTTAATTACGGTAGGACAATTTAGCAACTACAACGTACTGACGGGGCACATTGAAAAATTTACCCTTCATTCTCCACTTAGATTTCCAAATTAAGTGTAATATATTGAAAATTGGTTTGGATGTTCAACTTAACCTCTCCTAACTTCTTTCTCCTAAAAGTCTATTCAGAGGAGGTGATATATGAATTTTTTTCCGCTCCCGAATGATGTGCCGAATGGTGGTGCCGAATTTTAATCTGAACCGTTGGATCAAAATTCAACAGTTCAGATCAAAGGTGTTTTAAGTGAGATGTTAAATGAGTAATTTGATCTGAACCGTTGAATTTTGATCAAACGCTCCAAATTAGAATTCGGCACCACCATTCGGGAGTGAAAAATTATTCGGTGATATAAAAGCCCAACTCACGTGAAGCACATTTATAGAATCTTTAAGTCATTCGATTAAATGGGTCCCGAGTGATCCTTATCCAGCAGGAACTTTTGTAAGTTACAAGTCTCGTATCATCTTGCGACCAGGATTTAATTGTAGTGAAAATTTCTAACATGTTAGAGGATTGATAATTAAATAGTTCTTTTTTCTTTTCTGCTATTTTTGGCGTAAGTTGGTGAGAAAACTGTTGAGAAAACCGTGTTGGATAAGGAAGAAATCTCACCATATCTTCCCTTATCACGTTCCCGTGATTTGTGGGATGCTTAGGAGGTGGAGATCATGTATTGTAACTCCAATATATATGTGTGTATCTAGAAAACAAAAATAACAAGAAGAAGAAGAAGAAGAGAAACATTCTCTCTTCCGTGGATTATGGTTTATTTCACGAACCACGTAAATTGTGTGTTCTTCGTTTTTCCATTCATACAAATCATCAAAACAATCTCAAACCAGAAAACATCCTCAAAACAAAAAACATGGTATCGGAGCAGGAGAAGGAAGTTGCCAGTAGCCAAATTATATCTCAAACAGAAGTGCAGAAGTTCTTGAATCAAGAATTCAACAAATTTCTTGAGTCTCAGTCAGAATCAAAGTCATCTAAAGAGAATGAGGATTCCTCTATCTCATTGACATCAAACTTGACCACAATAATTATGTGTTATGGGCTCGAAAAATGAAATTGCAATTATCTCCAAGGATCGCCTGGAATATCTCACCGGCTATGCCAAGGAGCCACTAATGGACTGTCCGGATTATAAAGATTGGCGAAAACAAGACATTCAAGCTTTCCAGTGAGTAACAAAATCCATCGATCGGAGATTGGTCAACCAGTTTATCTACTACCCAAATTTCTTTGAATTGTGGAAGGTCCATGCAAGAACCTTCAACCCAGGCGAAGACAGCTTGCAGATCTTCGACCTTGTGACAAGGGCCGACAGAATCGTACAAAGAACTCTACAACTGGAAGAGTACTACTACTCGTGTAATTCTCTATGGACCAAGATTGATAGACGACAGTCGAATCCCATGAAGTGCGTTGCCGACATCGACAAGCACAACCAGATTCAGACTGAATATCGGCTCTTCAAATTTCTTGCTGGTTTGAATCCAGCCTATGAAGCAATTATTCGGGATATACTAAAGGAGTCTCCCATACCCTCAGTAGATGCGGCCTATGCAACTGTTCGTCGGGAAGCCATGCGAGCTCAGATTTGGAAATCGAACAGTACAACCTCCAGTAGCCCTAACATCTCATCATGGGAGGAATCAGAACTGGGTTAGTGGCGTACGCGCCAGGAGTGATGGAGACGAGCCGACACTCTGAAAATCCAGCACCACCGTCGAATCGCCGATCAGAAGTCACAAATGAGAGCGACAATTCATCATATCGGCAACCCTATTGTGAATATTGCCAGATTCCTTATCATTGGAGGGCGAATTTCTTCAAATTAAACAGGTACCAAGGTTACAATCACGGGGGTCGCGGAGGTGGGCAAATGGCCTATGGATGAAGGGGTTAGCCGAGCAGCCATCACTGACAGCGGCCACAACCCGCCGAAGGAGGAAATCGCCACCGCTAAACTTGGACGCGGCGGAATTGGCCGATATCGCGAGAGTGGCGATATTCGAATTTAAACTGTGGAAACCCAAGTGCATGACCCGAAGCCTGCAACTCAAGGCATAAATAGCGGGCACCGAAGTGTGAAAATACTGGAATGCCCCCAAATGTGTTCTTCTGCTAAGTATTTGTCGCAGGGTTGTTTGGGTCATTTGTCATATAAGTGTGAAAGTGGGCCGGATGAGTAGGCTGAAAAAAAATCAAACGATTTGGGCCAGAATGGAAATATTGGAGCGGCCCAGGTCACGGCAAATGGGGTATTAGGCGGAAAAAATTGAGATTTAAGTCCAAGAAAAAATCCAAAGTGGATTTTCGATTGTGGGGCCACTGATATTATTACGTTTGATGCATCTGACATTATTGAAATGCAGAAAACACAGAAGAAGGTGGTCCAAACGGCGAGTGGTAGATTTTCTCCTGTTAAAAGTGCTGGTATAATTGAAATATCTCCATCTATGAGACTGTCAAAGTGTCTCTATGTTCCATCTCTATCATATAAACTTATTTTAATTAGCCATATTTCGAAGGAATCGAACTGTGTTGTAATGATGTATCCTACCTTTTATGTCTTGCAGGACATCCGTAAAGCCATAGACAGTTTTTTGTGTCAAAACATGTTCATGTTCAAACTATATTTTTATTACTTCATTCTGATGTTTTGGGGCTATCACCTGTTATTGGGGGACAGAGTCTCAAATATTTTGTGATTTTTATTGATGATTGCACTTGCATGACATGGGTCTATCTTTTGAGAAATAAGTTTGAAGTTTTTGAGAAATTTACTTAGTTGTACAACATGATTTTCACCCAATTTGATACCAAAATCCGTGTACTCCGTTCTGACAATTGGGGTGAATTTTTAAATCACCAAATGAAAGCCTTTTCTGATGAAAAGGGATTGTTACATCAAACTTCGTACCCACACTCCCCTCAGCTAAATGGTGTGGCTGAAAGGAAAAATCATTTTATTTTGGAAATTACCCGTGCTATAATGATTGAGTCTCATGTTCCATCACATTTTTGGCCCGAAGCAGTGCCCACCTTGGTCCATGTGGCTAACAGACTGCCTATTGAGATTTTTAAATTTCAAACCCATATTCAAACTCTGTCAGAGTCTACTCATATCCCTCCATCATTATCATTAATTCCACGTGTATTTGGATGTTCTGTGTATGTTCATATACCTAAAACTCATCGCACTAAGTTTGATGCATGTGTCGATTGTCAGGTATGGGGGCATTCTGAAAGGCTATCGGTGTTTTAATCCTTGGACAGGTCGTCTTATCACCACTATGGATTGTAACTTTATTGAGAAAGAGTACTATTATTGTCCCAATCAAGGGGTCAGGGGGAGAAATTGAGACAGGAGGACCTTCTTGATTGGCTTGTGTCCTCTCCAGCCACAGCGCCACAGCCGACTCATGCGCCTCAAGCACCCACTCCAAATTTGTGTCATGATACACCGACGCATGCATCTCAAGTGCCTCACGCACAAGCTATACTATCTACACCGATCCATGTGCCTCACGTGCAAGAGCCATCCCATGAGACAGGTAGACCATCTTCAGAAGAGGACGATATCACCATAATACATTCAGACCAGGATGATCCACCCCAGCTAGTTTCTTCTATGGATGCCCAGTAAGTACACTTCCATCTAAGGCTCCTCCTATTCTCAATTCTGGTATTGTCTATGATGTAGAGAGTCCAGTCATGCCTCAGTATGCACTACCACCTCGGTCCACTAGGGGTGTGAAGCTAAAGAAGTACACGTCTGATCATTGTTCTAAGTCTCAAAGATATCCAGTGGTTGATCTAGTCAGGGGAGTTTATCTGAGACTGCACGAGCCTTTGTTGGAGCTATTTATACGGATGATGTGCCCCGGAATGAAAGTGAAGCTATGAGGAGTCCCTAATGGAGAGGTGCTATGGAAGAAGAGATGAAGGCATTGAAGAAAAATAGTACTTTGGAGAAATGTTGGTTGCCCCCTGGGAAGAAATCAGTCGGGTGCAGGTGGGTGTACACTATCAAAAGGAAGGCAGACGGTTCAATTGAGAGATATAAAACTCGTCTTGTTGATAAGGGATATACCCAAACTTATGAGTTTTATTATTCGGAGACATTTTCTCCAGTTGCCAAACTGGACACCATTCGGATTCTATTTTTTATTGCAGCCAACTTAGATTGGCGCCTACATCAGTTCGACGTAAAGAATGTATTCTTCCATGGAGATTTGGAGGAGGAGGTGTATATGGAAGGTCCACCGGTTTTTTCACACGATTATCATCCCAACAAGGTATGCAGGTTGAAGAAATCACTATATGGATTGAAGCAGTCCCCGAGAGCCTGGTTCGGTCGATTCACAGCTGCTATGAAGAAGTATGGGTATCGCCAGAGTAATACTGATCACACTCTCTTCTTAAAGCGTAAAGATAAAGGAATCACGTGTCTTATTATATATGTTGATGATATGATTATCACGGGAGATGATGAAGCCGAGATTGAAAGCTTGAGAGAGAACCTATTCAGGGAATTTGAGATGAAAGACTTGGGGACCCTAAAGTATTTTCTTGGGATTGAGGTATCTCGATCACAACAGGGTATATATATCACGCAGAAGAAGTACATCTTGGATTTACTTGCTGAAATAGGGTTGTTGTAATGCAAACCCAAGGACACACCTATGATTATGAACCACGGTCTGAAGAATAAAGAAGGGACCGAAAGTGCAGACAGAGAAAGATATTAGCACCTTGTAGGGAAGCATATATACTTGGCACACACACACCCAGACATTGCATATGCTGTGGGGGTTGTCAGTCAGTTCATGCACAACCCCCAAACCCACCACATGGAAGCAGCCTCGAGAATTTCGAGGTATATGAAGAGATCTTATGATATTGGAATTCTCTTTCGGAAGAATGGATATTTGAGAGTTGAGGGCTACAGAGATGCTGATTGGGCGAGTAATCCGGTGGAGCGACGGTCTACAGTTGAATACTTTTCTATAGTTGGTGGCAACCGTGTCACATGGAGGAGCAAGAAACAGAAGGTGGTCACATTATCTAATGCTGAAGCAGATTACCGGGGCATGGTTCGAGGAGTAGCTAAAGTATTGTGGATCAAGAAACGGATAACAGAATTAGGGCTTGTGTCATCCCAGGCATGCCCTCTAATGTGCGACAATCGAGCTGCTAGTCAAATTGCACAGAATCAAGTTTAGCACGATAGGACCAAGCATGTGGAAGTAGATCGTCACTTTATCAAGGAGAAGCTTGAAAGTGGGTGCATTACGCTTCCTTTTGTTCGATCTGAAGAATTGCTAGCTGACATCTTGACCAAGGCAGTAAATGGATGCCTATTTCATGAAGTATTGGGCAAGTTAGGTGTTGGGCACCCAACACCAAACTTGAGGGGGAGTGTTGAAAAAACAGTTGAGAAAACCGTGTGTTAGATAAGGAAAAAATCTCACCATATCTTCCCTTATCACGTTCTCGTGATTTGTGGAATTCTTAGGAGGTGGAGATCATGTGTTGTAACTCCTATATATATGTGTGTATCGAAAAAACAAAAATAACGAGAAGAAGAAGAAGAGAAACATTCTCTCTTCCGTGGAGTAGAATTTATTTTCCGAACCACATAAATTGTGTATTCCTCGTTTTCCCATTCATACAAATCATCAAAACAATCTCAAACCAGAAAACATCCTCAAAACATAAAATGTAAGTAGCCAGGTTTTGCCCTGAACATAGGAGATTCCTACATTCTGATGTCCTCCACACAATAGTGCTTTTATAATATCCTCCTCTTGAATGTTTTCGCCCAAATAGACAATTAGGCCATGATTTAACCAATATTTCTCCCCAGTAGTGGGGATAAATGCCTCTGATACTGCATAACCATGACTATTTGAAGTTTTGCTCTTTCATAGGGCCGAAAAGTCATCAGTTGAGGGCTTGTTTTCAGCCTTGTTCTGCTGCCTTCTTCCATTCCATGGATCAGGCATTGGCCTTCCACCCGAGACTTGCCCTCTCGCATATTTCGATAATTGGATGTCCATAAATGAGTTACCAATCCATACTTCATTCAACAAACCATCAACATAGACGTTCTTATGAAAACAGACAAAACCATATCGTTGATATTTGACATTGAGTTTGTTTGGGATGGACAAATCTTTAACTTGCCCATAATAAGAGAATAGCTTGTATAATTCATTTCTCCCCCATACTTGCAGGATACCAACAAAATATAGGTTGATTGATCTTTCTTGAAGGCGCCATGTAAACTGCCTGGTAATATTAGGCGTCATCTTCGTTCTTTGATATTGTTCAGATTCCCGTCTCCTTTGACTCCTTAATCGAAGTTGGATCTCCCTCCTCATATCAACAAATTGCAGGTTTTATAGTAGGACTACGATTAGCAGCGTGCACCCTTACTCAAGGCGAAGGAAAAACCGCAACAGGCTCCCTCCTGTCAAATGAGCGAATCCAAGATGACAAAGGAAGGCAACTGTTCGGTCATTCCTGCACAAACCCGAAGCTCACCGTAGAGTGTAGACCCATGAGGAAGAACCCTTGTGAATCTACCATATTGCCTAACGAGCTCACGTGGAGAGGTAAAAGATGCTAATCCACAACCATTTCCACTATGAGTAATGCTACGTTTACTCACACCACTAGTACTCAATTTAGTACAAGTGGCTTAATTAATCAAAACGAAGTCATTTTGACACTTGTACTCAATTGAGTATAAGTTGTGTGAGTAAATGAAGTATTCTTGTTTCCACTATATTTGAATAGATAGTTGAGAATAGTTGAGTTATTGGCATTGTTAGTCGAAACTCCGACCGAGAGCTGACCGGAGCCATCGTACTAGGGCTGAGTATTGGGATATCAATCCCAGGATTGCCTAATCCTGAGATTGTCCCGATAACTAATGGGACAGGGATTCTGGCCCGGTCCCGGCCTATTAACTAATCGGGCTTCCCAGTATCGGGATACCGGGAACTGATCCAGTACTGGGATTCCCGATTAGTTAACACCAGCTGGAGCACTGCCATGCCACTGTGCGTCTGTGCCAGCAGTAGAGTCCCAGAGTAGCACTGCACTATAAGATTTGAATTCACCAGTACAGTAGCAACATAAGTGCATAACATGGATTCACCTGTAAACTTCGAAAAACAGAACTAAACAATGCTAGAACACAAGCATATGCATAATCCATCCATAACTAATAAACTAAACAAGGCGCAGAACAAAAGCATATAACATATTCGAAAAAACGAAAGAGAACAAAAGCATAATCCATCCATAACATGAACAGAACAAAGGCATAATCCAATCCATTCATAATCCTAAAGACGAAATCAAAGTCTAGCATAACGAAACCTAAAATGAAAGCATAGACCTAAGTAGTCTAGACATAGTTGATAGTTCAAACATCAAATATGATATATCAGTTTCTTTCTCATCCTTCATTCTTCAACACCTTACACCTATCCAGATGCTTGAGCATGCCTGAAGTACCATCAATGTTAGGGCAACATAATACTTTAGTCTTGCAATGCTTGCAAATTACCATTGCCCTTTCCCCAGGTACCTCCATCAATTCAAAATCATTCAACGCACCCGATCTTTTTCGTATTTTCTATGTAGCTGTTCCATCATCGACGTTTTCCATATGAAATGGGCTAGGCTATTAGAAAAAACAAAACGGAAAGTGAAATATACAGTTTAATTGGAATATATGCTGATAGAAAATACAGGCAGAACTAAAATCATAATACTGACACTTATAGAATCAGAATCAACAGCTTTTCCCTTTTTTGCACGACATTGAACCAACATTTTTCTAATGTACATATATCTCTCATTGGTATCAACCAAGAACAGTCCTCGACATTGATTTAATGATTTTTGACAACGAAATCATTCCTTCAATTAGGAAAATGCAACGACACGAGCCAATCCAATCCATAATTTAATATCTCTATCAACGATAATACAATTATCAATCCATAATAACAATATTACAATATCCAATAATAATAACAATAGAACAACACGGATTTGTAGATGTTTGCAAGTTCAACTTACTTTATCAAATTAGGGACGCCTGCGACAGAGGTCCAAGAGGAGAGGAGAGGGAGTCGGAGACCTGAATTCCTAATGCCGAACTACTGAAGTCCGATTTGTTGGCTATGGCTAGTATCTTCTCCGTCTCCGATCAGCTCTTGCTCTCCGCCGTCTCCGATCCAGATAGAAAATCCACAAGTTAGCCGGCTAGGGCTGATAGGAAATAGGAATAGGAAGATACGAATAGGAATTAATAATTAGGTTAGAAATAAAGATATAAAAAAACATGGGCTTGGGTCCTGGGCTGGGACATGGGACTGGGCGGAGCTCGACACACACAAAAAAAACATGGGCTTAACGGGATATCGGGATATCCCGATACCCGAACAATATATCCCGATCCCGTACCAATAACTACAGGGAATCAGTTTGTGATCCCGAATCCCAGACCGATTATGGGATTCCTTATCAGTACCGGGCTTATTGGGCCGGGATCCCGGTAGGCCCGATAAGCCCGGTAAGCCCGTTCCCATTTCCTCCCCTAGGCTTAGTATTGGGATATCGGTCCCGAGATTGCCTAATCCCGGGACCATGCCGATAACTAACGGGACAGGGCTTCCCGATACCGGGATACCGGGAACTGGTTCGGTACCTGAATTCCCGGTTAGTTAACACCTGCAGGAGCAATGCCATGTTACTGTGCGTCTGTGCCAACAGTAGAGACCCAGAGTAGCACTGCACTGCAAGATTGGAATTCACCAGTACAGTAGCAACATAAGTGCATAACATGGATTCACCTGTAAAATTCGAAAAACAGAACTAAACAAGGCTAGAACACAAGCATATGCATAATCCATCCATAACTAATAAACTAAACAAGGCGCAGAACAAAAGCATATAACATATTCGAAAAAACGAAAGAGAACAAAAGCATAATCCATCCATAACATGAACAGAACAAAGGCATAATCCAATCCATTCATAATCCTAAAGACGAAATCAAAGTCTAGCATAACGAAACCTAAAATGAAAGCATAGACCTAAGTAGTCTAGACATAGTTGATAGTTCAAACATCAAATATGATATATCAGTTTCTTTCTCATCCTTCATTCTTCAACACCTTACACCTATCCAGATGCTTGAGCATGCCTGAAGTACCATCAATGTTAGGGCAACATAATACTTTAGTCTTGCAATGCTTGCAAATTACCATTGCCCTTTCCCCAGGTACCTCCATCAATTCAAAATCATTCAACGCACCCGATCTTTTTCGTATTTTCTATGTAGCTGTTCCATCATCGACGTTTTCCATATGAAATGGGCTAGGCTATTAGAAAAAACAAAACGGAAAGTGAAATATACAGTTTAATTGGAATATATGCTGATAGAAAATACAGGCAGAACTAAAATCATAATACTGACACTTATAGAATCAGAATCAACAGCTTTTCCCTTTTTTGCACGACATTGAACCAACATTTTTCTAATGTACATATATCTCTCATTGGTATCAACCAAGAACAGTCCTCGACATTGATTTAATGATTTTCGACAACGAAATCATTCCTTCAATTAGGAAAATGCAATGACATGGGCCAATCCAATCCACAATTTAATATCTCTATCAACAATAATACAATTATCAATCCATAATAACAATATTACAATATCCAACAATAAAAACAATAGAACAACACGGATTTGTAGATGGTCGCAAGTACAACTTACTTTATCAAATTAGGGACACCTGCGACGGAGGTCCGAGAAGAGAGGAGAGGGAGCCGGAGACCTGAATTCCTGATGCTGAACTGTTGAAGTCGGATGTCGGAAGTCGGAAGTCCGATTTGTTTGCTATGGCTAGTATCTTCTCCGTCTCCGATCAGCTCTTGCTCTCCGCCGTCTCCGATCAGCTCTTGCTCTCCGCCGTCTCCGATCCAGATCGAAAATCCGCAAGTTAGCCGGCTAGGGCTGATAGGAAATAGGAATAAGAAGATACGAATAGGAATTACTAATTAGGTTAGAAATAAAGATATAAAAAAAACATGGGCTTGGGTCCTGGGGCTGGGACGTGGGACTGGGCTGGGCTCGACACACACAAAAAAAACATGAGCTTAACGGGATATCGGGATATTCCGATACCCGAACAATATATCCCGGTCCTGTACCAATAACTATCGGAAATCAGTATGTGATCCCGAATCCCGGACCAATTTTGGGTTTCCTTATCAGTACCGGACTTATTGGGCTGGGATCCTGGTAGGCCCGATAAGCCGGGTAATCCCGTTCTCAATTGCTCACCCCTACACACTCGGGAATCGTGCCTGGGAGAGTTTTGTTTAGTCTATGAAATATGATGGGCTAAAACGCAATATTATAATATAAAAATAAACAAATTCCAACCATCAATAGTATATATATTTGCGACAACAGAACAGATCCTATGGTCAGTTTTACGGTGGTCAGTTTTCCCTTGCGTGAACAATTTTTTCGTAGCACCATCCGTTTTCGAAATTGATCGCACCATTGGAAAGCTTATACATTGAATTGCATATGTT